>MU005767.1:460056-492647 GCA_010093715.1 Pleomassaria siparia CBS 279.74 | reverse complement strand
TATTTAAAACAAAGTCGAGTTTCATAACTCTTAATTACTATTATTAATTCTACCTTCCTGAATCTATCTTCCTAAATCTCTACACATTTTTCTTTCTTTCTTTCCTGTATGTATATATATATATATATGTATGTATGTATGTATGTATATATGTAATCAGGTAATTAGGTAATTAGGTAGGTAAGTAGGCAGGGTAAACGTAGTAAGTAGATTGTTATGAATGAATTACGTGTAGAGCCAGCCGTATGTATGTATTATAAATACCATCTATTATCCACCCTATCTACCCTACCCTACCTACCCTACCCTACCCTACCCTACCCTACCTACCGTACCGTACCGATGATACTACCGTACAACCAGCTTGAGACAGACATTACGACACCTCCCATCCCAAACCCACCCCGAAATATCACCCACCCACGCGCCTCCAAGAGAACCCCAAGCAAGTCCTTCCTTCCTACCTTCCTTCCTTCCTTCCTAACTAACCAAACACGAACACGAACACGAACACGAACACGAACACGAACACGAACACGAACACGAACACAAGAGGGAAAGCCTATATATGGTTCATGTAAACCCGCACACACACACACACACACACACACACACACAGTCTTAAGAGACCCATCTATCTATGTGGTAGTTGGTTAATACAATACATGTATATATATATATATGCATGCATGTATGCAGCGCCTAGGCAAGACAGACAGACTGTTTGTTGATTTGTTGTAATTTACAACTATTGGTGTGTGGTGGTGGTGGTGGTGGTGAAGGAACACGAACACGAACACGAACACGAACACATGTTGGAGAGAGAGAGAGAGAGAGAGAGAGAGAGAGAGAAAGGAGGAGGAGATGGGGGGGTTTGTGGAAAGGGGAGAAATGAGCGAGGAAGAAGGGTAAAAGAGGTGTCGTCGATGGATAGATAGATAGATAGATAGATAGATGGTGTATGGACGTACCGACTACATCTAACATGTATAATGTGTGATTTCTGAGATTTTATAACTCAGTAATTTAGACGAGTTCGGCTTAGGCACACACAAACAATCACCACCACTCACGGGAGAAGCGAGCATGGATTACGAGACCTTGTGTTGTTACTTGCAGCCAATGGGCCGACAAGTCAAAGCCCTCGGCAACGTTATGTGACTACACGATATACAATCCATGCACCGATTGCACATCAGCGTCCAACTCCCACTCTTACTCACTGTCTTTGCAATCTCTTTACCGATGATCCGGTATGCGTTATGGCTTCACCATCCACCACTTCGTCTCACCATACAATACACACCAATTGGCAGGCCAACTCAATCCCAATGTCCACCACTCGCACAACTAAAGAATGCCCAATTCGCTCCACGCCTACATGCTCATGGAGCTTCAAGGTTGACCGTAAACTGGACTTTCCGTTTCCTCCAAAAAAAATTTAAAACCATCTCAACTCCAATGCAGTCCTGTATGTCCATTCACCTCGGCCCAAATGGCGCGTCCAGATGGAGAAAAGCAACTTCACTCCGTATCGAGTATGCATGTATGTATGCATGTATGCGATCTGATTGTCAATGATGAAAAGAAATCTCATTCCATTCGATCTGACGCAGTCCCCCCCAATCCAAGCCACAATGGGATAAAAAAAAGGAACCTTTAAGAAAATGCGCCACATGAAAAAGAGATGTGAAAAGAGCGTGTAGTGGGGCATAAAAGATCACAAAACATGAAAGCAAGAGATGCGAGAACAGATGTCGCTCGCCCGTCATTAAAAGCAATATCGTAATGCAACACCGTCGCTGAACCGCTTGAGGCTTCAAACTCGAACACAATCCACGCTCGCCATGATCGTCTCAAGAGTTGGTACAAAGCCAAGCAAAGTGGCACAAAGGGCAGCGACAAAGAAAGGAAACTCGTAAAAGGGCTGAAAAGCCAGGGGAATCGGTCGACGGGTGTCCCGAGTTGCCCAGTCTAAATTCGTAAAATCCGTGTGTATGGGGGTATCTGTTTTTCTTTTTTGGGCGGTGTCCGTCCATTTTGGCGCTTTCAATCAATTCGGATGAAATACAAGATAGGAAATGGCGCCTATGAGTCCAATACAGGAGGTGGTCGACCTCGGAGGTCGAATCGTCCAAAGGGCTTGGTAAATATCTCTACAAATTGTGGTAACATGTTTCGCTTCTCCGCTAGTTGCATCTGCGGAAGCCTGAGCTTCTTCTTCTCCGTATCAGGGTCGTAAAAGTATGCGGCATTGACGAGGACGGTATGATCTCGGGTGCTGAGCGGAAGTTGATACTTGAAAACGCCCTTGACGATGAGTTCAAAGGGGTACTGAAGCACTTCCTCCCATCGTTCGGTTCCTCCGGCTTCGGTCTTGTTCCCCGGTTTGGACAAACGTATCTCTCCAAGTGATTCTTCTAGGCGGTGATTAAAAAATGATCCTTCAAAGTAGAGAGGGGAGTCGAATTTGAAGATACGACCGAGGAGCATGGTTCGCGGCTCTCCAACTTCAGGGTTTTCGTCCGGATCGGTGCCTTCGTCAATACCCTTGGTGGCGGAGGAATCTATCGCATCAGTGTCCACTTTGATGGGTAGCCAGTCTTCCTCGTTTTGGTGTTTCCGGCCATGGTCTCGCCACCAGCGATCTGAGCCTACGTGTTTGCTCTTGGCAAATATGCTGACTTCCATGTCGGCAATTGTGACGCCTATGATGTTGGGGTTCGCGGCTTCCACGACCATATCCAACATGATCTCCTCCTGTGACGCAATGACACTCTGGATGGTGCGAACCTTGACGTGAGTGAGGGGCTTTGTCGTGGCAAAGACCAATCCAACAGCGCTGAAGATGAGGACGAGCAGCAAGATGGAGAGGACGAGACAACCGGCGAATCGACGACACCAGCCACCGTTGCGGCGATGACGCCGTTCGAGGCGCAACGTTGTGCTGTTCCGTCGGCGAGGGGTTCGAACACGGGGACTATTCCTCATTGCAGAAATCAATGGTGTCCGCTCGTCATCAGCAGCATTCTCCGTGTCGATATCGTACGTGGAATATTCTCCATGCTTCTTGATGCCGTTCCCATTGCCATTGCCATGACCATTGCCGTGGGTGTTGCCATTGTTGCTGCCGTTTCCGATACTGAAGGTATGGAATCGGGGGCTGTTCGGTTGCGAGGGGTGTCGTGAGGAAGGTCCACGTGCGCGAGAAGACTGGGGCATCGAGGAATCGCTATTGTCCAGAATCAGAGAATTTAGTGTGCCCCGTCCTTGGCCGTGGCGCCCGATGTGGTGATGGTGGCTGCCTCCGCTCGCGCGGCCCGATCCGATGCGCGTAGTTCCATCGCCATGATTGGCATCCATATCCGCGTTTGTGTTGTAAGGGTTTGGGAACTTCATGCTGCTCTTCTTGGCAGGATATTTGTGTGCATCCTGAATTCTCTGCATATCACGCATGGCAAGGCGTGGATCGATCAAGCTGGCTATCGACGTCATGCTCGGCGTACGTGAATGGTGTCCGCCATGGCTGCGACGCGGTTGTTCGGGCGGATTCGACTCGTATATGAAGGTTGCATCCGAGTCTGACGAGTCGCCCTCGTCTACTTCTCTGGCCACCTTTTTTTCAAATACATCCGCTTTGGATGAAGCTTTACGGTGCCTTGAGTTAGTGCCTGAATAAAAATGATATAGGGAAGGGGGACGTGTGGAGAGTCTGTGCAATGCGGCGTCCGGGCTTGGGGGTGACATGGGCAAAAGAGACCGCCAGTCGTCAGACGAACGGTACGATACCGGGCTCCCAAGCGACGATGCAACCGCAATGCTCTGATGGTGGTGATGGAATGAGAGACGTGGCGACCTACCAGTGCCGGAGTGTATAGAGGGGGCTTTCCGTTTGGAGGCCTTCTTTTCCCTCTTGGGACGTATCGTCTCATTGCTGGGCTTGAGGCGCAAGCTGCCGTCGCCGCGGCCCGATACGGAACGATCTTGGATGCTAATCGACGCTTGTGCTATCGAAGGCACCGTCTCCGTCTCCACGGTCATGTTTCGCGACGCTGCTTCGGCTCGAGCCTTGTTCGTAGCTGGTGGTATCGAGGATGATGATTTGGTGGGTAGCGGGGACTGGGTTGCGGAAGCGGATCGATGCTCGGGCATTTTGGGTTGGATGTCAGCTTTGATAGTGGATTCGCTGCCGCTCTCGGAAAGTTGTGGGTTGTCTGTGCTAAGGTCTTCTGTAATCTTCGTCGACGTGACGTCATTGCGCTCTTCGTCCGAGGACCTAGCAGTGGAAGGAAGACTACAAAAGTTAGCTGCATGTTTCACGTCTTTGACTAGTGAGATGGTGAAGAAGCTTTGTTTCCACAGAGCGGTTGCCGAGGAAATGTGTTTGAACAGGGGGGGAACCCTACCTCTGAAGGCTTAGTCCATCAAACCTAGGCGTACGTGGGAGGCTGGATTCTTGAACCGTCTCAAGCTTCGGGACGGCGCCGCTTACGCCCCTGGACGACGCTTTCATGCTTATTGGAGATTCTTCGGCATCGCTGGGCGGGGCTTCATCCTTGACGGGCATGCGCGATGCGGGAGCAGGCGACGAGCTCAGAACAACAATGGCGGGCGTGGATGCCGACTCTGGCTTCCTGGCCTGAGTGCGTAAAGAGTTGCGACGAGATCGCGAACGGGTGTCTGAAGCAGGCGGGGGCGACTTGAGTCGGGGTGAGACGGGCCAGTAGGGCGTGTTGTCCCCCGAGTTGGTCGCTGAGGTGTTTCTTGGGGGTCTGGAAACTCTGGAAGAGTCCTGGGACGACGACACGGGGGGTATCGGAGGTGTGCTCGCCGTGGAGAGTGCACGCTGGATGGCGGCAGCAGAGGGGATCGTGGTACTTGGGCCAGCAAGACTAGGACCTCTGTTTGGAGACACGTCGGTACTGCTCTTGCGCGAGCGCAATCCGGATCTGGGGAGGGTGCCTGAGGATCCAGCCTGGCGATGCGAAGGGCGAGCTGGCGAGGTGTCTCGTGAGGACTGTGGGGAGTTTACATTTGAGGGCGAGCCAGAGACGTTGAGCGCACGCACGCCGTTGAGGGTCTGATACCGCATAGGCGTGCCGTCGGAGGCAGGTTGGTGTGCAGGTGGCGGTGTTGGTGGTGGTGGTGGTTGTTGTGGTTGTTGTTGTTGTGGTGGTGGTGGTTGTTGTTGTTGTTGTTGTTGTGGTTGTGGTTGTGGTTGTGGCTGTGGTTGAGGTGCAGGAGGAGGAGGAGGAGGAGGCGGCGGCGGTGGTGGTAGACGGTGTGTGGAGGAGGCTCGTGTGGCCGTAGGCGATGTGTTTGGAGGAGTTGTCGACTCGGCCTGGCCAGTTATGGAGCGAAAGACGTCGTCGTGTACGTGGGTAGTGTCAGACATGGTGTCGGTCGACGACAACGACGTGGTCAACAGGCGTGGAGTGCAGTTTGGTATCGGATCGTCGGCGTGGGGGCTTGGAAGGACCGTGGCATGCTGGAACAATTACTGGCCAGCGGTGGATAATATTGATCGAAAGTGGTGGTGATGGTGGGAAGGCTTGGGGAGGGTTAGTAGGTATGTGGTTGGTATGTAGGTAGGTAGGTGTGGGTACGTGGGTACGTGGGTACGTGAGGCCTGAAGGGACGTGAGGAGGTCCGGGAGGTCCGGGAGACGGTTGGTTTACTGCAGACAGCCGAACAATGGCGGTCAGGGTGCGTCTTGTCCCTGGTTGGCGCGCACCTGTCGGGCGGCCTCGCTGGCAGTCAAAATACAGCAATGCGCGTTGTCGGCAGGGGCTGGCATTTGATGTGGATTTGCGGATGTGGGTGATGGTGGTGGTGGTGGTGGTGGTGGTGGTGGTGGTGAGTGAGTGAGAGTGAGTGAGTGAATGGGTGAATGGGTGAATGGGTGAATGGGTGAAAAGCGACGTGTGCGCTGGTGAGCAAAGTATGATCTAATGGCACAATGCCGAAGAAAGCAAAGCAGACCAGACCAGGCCCAGACTGCTGACCTCGCAGCCACCTCTCTCTCTCTTTCACACCCACACACACACCAAGGCATGGAACAACGCAGCGTGCATGGTCAGCTCAACGGCGCCCACCGCGAATAGCATCAATGTTCCCCAGTCAGCTGCACCCACAATGCCAGGCCTGCTGCTCCCATCCCAGAACCTCTCCTCAAAAACAGATGGATGCCACATTCCATGATAGGGCTGGCTACACCCGCTGCACCTTTCCCAACGACCGACGGCCACAGTCCGTCCCAACCTGCGCGGGATGATGATGATGATGATGATGATGATGATCGTCCTGCAGAAGCAGAATGCTTGTTTCTCCTACTCGTCGACTGTCAGCCCTCCACGTGCCAAACTCCCCACGTCCATACAAACAACGTTCTATGGCCATACTATTACCGTACAGTACATGGTTTGTATCAAAGGCCAGATGGAATGCACGAATAATATTCTTGTCCTCTCTTGTGCTCTGTCCCAGCTGTCCGAGTGTGCCTGTCCATCATCTCACAAATCTCACAAATCTCACTCCCTCGGGTAGCCCCTCTCGGCACCGACGGGAGGAGAGGCAACGTCAGCCTGACCTGACTATACAAAGGTACTATAATTGTGCCTTTTGTACACAACTGTCTATCTACCTACCTACCCTTCTCGGCTCTAGTATTATCTATGTACTGGTCCCATAGCTACATATGTATGTAATCAACAACATGGGTTCACGGCATCCCGGAAGCTGGGACAATCTTCATCCTTTTGATCTGGCCTACCGCCTACCTTTGTACTGATAACACCATGCAGCATTAACAAGTTTCCGACGCATTCGTTCCCTCGCACACGCACGCCCCGATCCGAGACAGATACAAAGTAATATTTGTATCCAACACATGTTACATACTCAGACATCCCAGACAGAGAGACGAGTCAGCCTCGCAGACTCACCCGTCTCTCTCCTCATTGGCCAGAACGAGACAACTGTCAACAACAGTGCCACTCCAGGGTCTTTATAAAAAAATTCCCCCTCTTTGATTAATTCAACACATGTACACGTTGCGTGTGGCTTGATATTTATTCCACTTTGGTTCTGCGGGTCTTGGGCGAGAACATCTATGCACGTCCGTGCTTTTCGCACTTGAGTCTTGGTGCTTTTATTTTTCCATCTATCTACAAGTATGTATGTACATATGTACAAAGGTGATTGCCTATCTATCTATCTATGTAGGTAGGTAGGTAGGTATATATGCACTGTCGCGTGACCATGGATGATAGCTTAATTATGCCACCTGTCATCCATCCATCCATCCATCCATACATACATAGAGACACATGTCAAACTCGTGGGCCACCACTCTTGCACGCACGCACGCACGCACGCACGCACGCAACTCGCTACGCTACGCTAGCTAGTAGTAGACAAGCCTAACCCATTTCGACCACAGCCCCATCCATCCATCCACCCATCCACCCATCCATCCACCTATTATCCACCTCAACTTGCCCTTCCCTTCTCGCTCTCCACCCTCTTCTCTCCCCACAACTCCCCTCTCTTATCCGATAAGAAAGAAGAAGAAGCGCATTAAAAAAAAAGACTAGTTATGTAGTTAGTTAGAGAAAGAAGGAAAAGAAAGAAAAATTTCTTCCGTCAAACACACACACACACACACATGTGTGTTTCCGTACACAGTTTTTCCTCCTTGCATCAATAAATACCTACAGTACTCAAACCCCACACCAAAACTCGACAAAAAAAACTCAAAACAGCTGGGTGGGGAAGGGAAAAGGGGAAGGGGAGGGGGGAGCCTCCCTTTTCATCTCAAACACGACATAATACAAGACAACACCAACACCACTACCCTGTGTGTGTATATGTGTATGTGTCGAATTCATCATTACAAGGGTCTAGTCTAGACATGTAGATATATATATAATAAAAGTAATCAAAGCACATATATACACATGTACATATATACATACCAACATGAAGAATTAAACTGTATTAATAACTACTAGTTCTAATTACATTCATTCTTTCCACCCACATATTAATTAATTAATTACATACATACTAACATACATATATACAATACGTGCCTCGCATGATTATATATATGTATCTCCATCTATCTATCTAACCTTGTCATCTATGTATATAAGCAGCACTAAACTATCTTTGTCGTACTGTATCTATGTACATATGTACAAGTATGTAACACGCATATCTCAGTTCATTTCATTCGCGTAAGACCCCCCTCCCTCCCTCCCTTGCTGAAAAGGGGGGGGGGGGGGGGTTATAATATATGTATGGATGGATGGATGCATGGATCCATGTATCTGTGTAATCACATACATACCGTACAGATTGATTGGAATGTATTATCTTGGGTCGGATTTCGTTTCGTTTCGTTTCGTTTCGTTTCGTTGGCTTGGTTGATATTTATAATCTGGCATTTCCGTGGTAGGGCGTTTGTTTGTTTGTTTGTTTATTTGCTCTCGTGACATGGAATGGTAGGTATGTAGGTAGGTACCCATCCATCCCTTTGTCGTGGAATCCCCCGCGCAAACGATTCGACACGCTTCCAAAACCGGCATATTAGATGTAGTAATTAATTTACTAATCAAATACGTATTAACTAACATGCCTATATATATATATATTTTTTATTTTTTTTATGTTTGTTGTTGAAAGTGTTGGTCTATGTAATATCTCCTTTTTTCTTTTTCTTTAGAGTGTGAGGATGCATGTAACTATGGTGGAATATGGTGGTTTGGTTTTGGTTTTGGTTTTGTTTGGTTTGGGGATCGTGCGATAAGAGATTGTTATTATTATTCTTCTTCTTCTTCTTCTTCTTCTTCTTCTTATAATTCAGAAATGGATATAATTCATTAAAGACTCTACATCAATCCCACGGGCCCCCTCCAGCGAAATAATCTGCAAAAGAGGGGGAGGGTGGGGGAGGGTGGAAAGTCCAATCAAGTATGTAGACTTGTGTGTTTCTATCAATGTCCTCGGCATGCAAGCATGGCCACTATGGTGCCCGTCTCCATGGTGAACAGCATTCTTCAATGTTGAGGTCGATATGCTTCAACTGGGTCCTCGTTCCAGGTTTGGCCATCTTCGTGTAGTATGGGTATGAAATCAGTTGAACTGCTTCCCCGAGTACCGCATAAATGGTCCAGTATTCAATGTCTCCTCGAGATGATTCAGGGCAGTGTCTCATGGGATGATGAGAACGCCGACAGTTGCACTATCGTCTTGCTGGGACTTCACACAACAAACTCGAGGAATACCAGAAGTGGCGAGAAGACAACAATCTGACACAAGGCCGAAACATTCACGTCCTTCATCTTTCTGTGCGTAGGTTGTGAGTGCAGTCATGAGGTAGATTTGTTCGTTCAGTTGTGCATACATGCTAGCAAGTGTTTCCGTGTAAGTCTGAGCTCGCTGTTCAGGGCCGAGGAAAGAGATATTGTTCATGAAGTCTCCGACTGACATGTTTCCGACAGCTGGCATGTAGTAGTACTGTGAGTACTTCCGAAGCTCATTGCCATGGTCCGGGATGTTGGTGTTCGGTGCGAGTCGAGCAAGGCATGTACGAAACAAGCAAGCACACATGTTTTAAAGAGGCACAGAGAGGTTTCGGGAAGGCTGGTTTGAGAAATGGGCTCGTACGAAAGAAACTTCATCCTTTGCCGATCTATGGGAGGAAGAAGAAGAAGACCTGCCGACCGACATCGAGTATGATGCATAGATCGGCGTTGGGTGCGAGGACCATTGACATAGTCGTTGACACCGAGAGAGAAGTTAAGTTGTATTGGTCGCTGATATCGTCGCTGGCACCGTCGAGTCGCATCCCGTTCCCGTACTCATGCCAGATTTGCACCAACTCTAGTGGCGTATGACATGACGAGGACATCGATCTCCATGGCGCGCAAGTGTACAGGCATGTTCGCCTTGACAAGATCCTCCAGCAAGTCCTTCCCGATGCCACCTCCATCGATCACAGCGCTGGTAATTGCTAACAGCGCCTTATCGTCGACAATGTATCGAGATGGCAGTTGGGCCACTGTGGGGAGCGACCGCTTGGCTTTAGGGTAGGGGCGGCGCGAAACCGGCGAAGGATGGTTCGCAGATGTGGAAGAGGGGGGCTAGAGTATGCAAAGCTCACTACGGGGTGAAGCCGGGATGAATACTATATATGAAGAAAGGGAAGAAGACCTTTTCGGTTAGTGGTTTGTGTGTGGTTGTGGCGCTCAACATCCAAAAGGCCATTGACGGCCGCAGTCAGATTGTTCAAGGCCTCCACAACCAAGAGACCAGTGTCGCCACCAGTGGGTCGGCGGGTGCCACCATGGCGTTTGGCTTTGGTGATATGAGCTTCAACCAACTTGGTGTAGCTGCGCACCTCCGTCGTCAAGGCGGCGCGAGCAGGGGCGTAACGAGCTGAGGTGACGGCGGGAAGCCTGCCTTCATGGCTGGTATAGTGAAGTGATGAAGTGTATATAGAAGAATAGAAGATGGTGGATGGCGGGAATGAATTGCTTGGAGGGGGCAGAGAGGCGTCTTATATGCGAGAGGAGATGGGAAGAGTTGTGTGCATCGTGTGTTTGATCATGTGCAAACTGAGGTGGTTAGGTCGGGTTGTGGATTGCGGTATGAGGGTGCTGTGTACACGTGCGCATTCGCAGGTCAGTGGGTCACTATCACTGGCCGATGTGGCACGGCGTATTTAGTGAAGTACGAGGGAAACGTTTTTGTAGCAATCGTACAACTTTTGTACATGTGAGGAGCTGGAAGAAAGCACACGGTTTGTCGTGCTTGGCCGAGAGATGAGGCACGATTGCAACTGCAAGTACAACTACAAGTCGAGCCCCAGGGAAAACCTCTAGCTTGGGGAATAATTACCGCTCTTTTGCTCATCGAATTTGGAATAATGTCGCCCGAAAGATCCGAGATTGCCCAATATTCTTTTTTGAATCATTTATATTGCAGATACCTATTGCTAGCTAAATACAATGATGCCCATGCAGCTTCTCAGGCTATGGAGCGCCTATCTAGCCCGCTAGACTCTCTTCCCTAGAGTTCTGGTGTAGCTGGCAGAGTAAACAAAATAGCAAATGCTATAAAAGAAGAAAAGGAGTAAGATCTAAGCGTGGTGGGTCTTCTTGTAGTTGTGGTAACGATATTGCCCATATTTACCCTTGAAAGCCATTCCTTGCATCACACCGTAGTATTGATGGGAATGCCTATCGGTAGATGCGTATATTGTGTCATTCTCGTGCATCTCCCTAATCCTCGATCCGGCACCACATTGATTCTCTTCACAGCGACTGTCCTTTCTGGCTCGTCTCGTTCCCACGTCTCCCAACATGCATCTGACATACACTCCTTAGTCTCCAGCAGAAGCGATAGTTTGGTGAGTTCAGGACGATGATCAATGAACGCATTGATAATACGATCGCAGGCGGAAATGATGCATTTCTCCGTGGATGTGAAACGGAATGAGAAACTAAGAAATAGAGATTCCACATTGGATGGGAGAGACAGCGTATACCGCTGAATGGTATCGTCAGGTAGTGATAGAACGGAAAAACCTTCAAGCGGTAAACAGATGTTTCGAAGAGCCTTAAAGTCGACCAAGGATCCCAGGCTTCCTGTAACTACTGCGCGTGGTTTGTTGTCCTCCGCATTGTTCACAATTGATAGATTGCAAAGTGTATCTCGGTGGGAGCTCAAAGCCGCAGTGAGAGGTGTGACATTAAGTTCTGGTAGGTGAATAATAGGGCTCGACACAAATACGGGACGGGTGCCGAAGAGCTCCTGCCACAAACTGGTGCTATGCCCGTACAAGAACGTACGAAGACTCCGACAAGCGCTGATATATGTGGCTATCACATCTATCCTGGCATGTGAGTTTACTATCTTCAAGACCTTTATGTTGGAGATTCTCGGAGGTAGTCGAAAAGTATACCTACCGATCCTAGTCACACCCCCAAGTTCGATCGTGTGAATGGACGGCAGAGAGAATAGTGGGTAAAGGTCGACATCCCTTCTGTCTGAAATTATGGCTACTCGAAGATGGCTGAAGGAGTGCACAAATCCAGGTCGCAATGTGTCGTGGGTCTGGTACAGTGTGGATGATGGGCAAACTTTGCCAGTTTCGAGCTTAACGAGATTAGGGACTACTAGAAGTATAGTCTGGAGAAAGAGTTCGTCCAGATAGAGGCAACTGTCATCAAGATCGAATCGCCAAGCAATTTGTTTTGCGTGGGGAATAGCCAGCTCTTCCAACTTTGACACAATCAGGTCCCGGTCCGCGATTGGCTTCGAGAAGGACACACCATTGACGATGGTGAATGAGTGAGGGCATATCCGTGGTCTCCTTGCTGGTGGACTAAAGACTCTGAGTGGCTGGGTATACGATTCTTTGATATCGACGTCTAATCCCCAGGTGAGAGTGGAGACGAAAGATGCAAGCTTCGGAACAGTCAGGAGGGTGCGTATGAAGAGATAGGGGTTGTGGAGCCGCGTATCGAAGTTCGCATATAGGTATGATGTAGCAAGGCGACATAGTTGCCGGTTGACGAGCGAGAGACGGGCGAGCGAGAGACTGCAATCGGTGTGTTCGATGATGTTGAGTAGCAGCTCCTCGGAGAGACTCTCTAATGTAGCGTGCGCCGGCAGAGTTGGCTTTGTAGCAGGACGGAGAACGTCAGAGTCATCGAATACGCCAGGGAAGAGCAAAGGGTCGACGATGGCGGCAACCGTGTTCTCCATGGCTGCGAGATGGTAGGTTTATCAGGACACAATTAGTGTCGGTTGATATATAAAGGGACAGCAATAAGGCAGAAACGTCGTTCCAGACAGAAAGGGTATGCCCTATCCACAGATGACGGCGATGCTAGCAAGAAGTACTTAGCGGCAGATATTTCATCGCAGAGAGATAGCGTGTTGGTGGTGGTGTGGAAGGTAAGTTTAGGTTAGAGGTTGAGAAGCACTAGCTAGGGCAAGGAACAGTGAGGTATATATATGTACAGGATTGGGCTGCTTGATTCCGTGGAGGCCAGGAATCGTGCAGCAGCAATTAGAAAAAGGAGAAGGTTGGTAGGTTGTCAGGAGGCAACCGAACAGTCACAAGCAAAAGGAGAAGGATGGTCACATGACGGAAGCTAAACGCGGGATAATCGGTGTCATCATAAGGCACTAGCACCTCAACCCATATCAGAATCACGAAAGGACACATGGATCGGATCATCACGATCATACATACTCAATGATATCATATTCATCAATATTTCTAATAGTTGGATGGGCGAAGGCCTGACAACTAGTATTTGCGCTAGCAAGCTAGTGAGCCTGAGTAGGCCCGGGGAGCTTCACTTGGGCGTCGCTCGGCGACGTCTCGAATGCAAAATGAAGAGTTTGGTATATCAAAAGGCGCGCTCCAGAGATTACAAGAAATCGGTAGATAGTTTGCAAATCCACTAAGACAAATGTCATCAAAGCGGGCGCTGAGATCAACTGCCGAGGGTGATCCTCCCGAGTGATTGAGAGTATTTTGGATCGAGAAAATCGAAGCAGTGACTTGTTTACAGATGGCACTGAAAAAGGTCGATGGAATGTCAAGTTCAGGCAGTGTCTTTGCTTTCATGCTGTATTACTAAATGGCTGCCCAGCCACCCATGTCGAAATAAAAGTAAAGAACTCTCCACGGCGTACATCGTCTAAAGGTTCTACTCTCGCGAACTGCTGATGCTCTTCCACATCTTTATCCCCACAACACCACCACCACTGTCACTTCCAATCTCGGGAGATATAGAATCTATATCAAGCGCACACGAAATACTTGATCATGACGGAAGGGCTCCCATTTCAAGAAATTCATTCCTCTATATTCGTGACGCCTGTTTCTGTTTCAACATCCGTCGACACATTCATTCCCAAGTCTTGGGTTCCTATGGCATTCGTTGCGAACAGTTATAACCGGATTTCGCCGAAAGCCACTTCCCCAAAAGACTGCTGATAAATATCATTGGTAAAGTCGAGGAAAGGTGTGGTAGCCATGGTAGGACGGCCCTGTTGAGTCTCTCTCATGTTGGCCGTGAATTCCACCAACTGTTCACGCCCTTTGTCTACGAGCTCTACGACATACAATTAGACTATCCGTTTCTCTTTCTCCGTAGGCTATGTACCGTGCCAGAGCTCGCTGCCCAAGTGAAACGTGTTTTGTAGGGAGGTACGGGTTGGGATGGTCATTGGCCTACCAGTATGAAGCTTTCTACGCCCGAGGGCCGAGGCTCAAACCATGCCCTATATATATGGATTAACGAAGGCCAACCAAGACTTGAGAGTGTCCAAGGCTCAACAGATTCGAGTACCTCGTCTAATTATAGGAGCAAACCAATTTGATATTGCGAATCGATAGATCTACCTTGACAACGTCCTCTTGTCCCTGGGATTAATGCTCGCTCGGAAGCTGCAATTTATTTATATCTAGGAGGCCCACATCCTCTCAACTCAGTTCAGTTGGGTCTACGATATATAGTGGATCAATGTCTTTTGGTATTGTCTCACACATGGATTCCTGCAACTCCGCCATGTCAAGGTCATTCTGTCAAGTCGGAATCACGTGATATATGGCTTCTCTGGAGTCTTCGAAACATTGAGAGGTTACTCTCAAAGATGATTGAGAGAGACCTTGCCAACAATCGCGACGATGGAGGGTCGACAGCTATGACCTCTTGCGTCGAGCGTTTATGGCGTTTAACCGCGGAGTAGGCGATCACGTGTTGTTCTCCGACCAATGCCAGTCCTTCATTCGGACGGTCACACAAAATGCTATGATTACGCTTCCATCTTCTTCCCTCCTTCCTAATTGGAACCACGAACCCACATTGATAGATGACCAGCACATTTTAAGGTTAGGGCATACGCTTAATCAACGAATGACTCACATCATATCAAGTGGATACCTCCATTGTTTGCTACCCTTTGCGAAAACAACCCTTTCCACCAACTCTCATAAACCCAAATCTTTTCCTTATTTCTCTAATATCGTCTCGACCTGGTTTATATCATCTCTTTGCAACTTCCACTCACATATTTCGCGTTGCTCCAAAATGCCCGACCCAAACCTCACAATCTCCATGCTACCGGCAGAGGAAGCACATATCTACCAAGCGGTTAGATACGAGACCTTCCGACCAACTATCAACAAGATTCTGTACGCACGGGAACCCTCTCAAGAGACGCTCGACAAAATAGTCGCTACGACCAAAGACGACATCATCAACAAAGGAATGCTCTACCTGAAATGCGTGGACAATACCACCAACACCGTCATTGCCGGCGCCCGCTGGCGCTACCTCGGCCACCTCTCCCCCACCGGCGCGGCCTTACCACGAACATGGGAAGAAGTAGACGCGAGTTTGCCAGTTCCTGAGCCTTATCCGGAGAGCAACCCCATTCTGTTTAATAAAGTGTTTAGAACTTTCAACGCGAACAAGAAAGAAGTCATGGGGACACGCCCACATTATGTACTCGATACGCTGGTCACACTTCCACAGCACCATCGACGCGGGGCAGGGGCGTTGTTGGTGGCGTGGGGTTGTAAGAAGGCTGACGAGTTAGGTGTTGAGGCTTTCCTGGAAGCGAGTCTGATGGGGGTCCCGCTTTATAAGAAATTCGGGTTTGTACCAGTGAAGGAGGTCAATATTAATGCGAAGGAGTTTGGGGGTAATGATGAGCAGTTTAACTTTGTTGTAAGTCTTCTCGACCTTATTGTGAAACATGCGATGGGCTGACGAGTCGGTGTAGTTGATGGTGAGGCCGGCTAATGCAGAAGCTAAATCGGCATAAGAGGGATGGCGTTGGTTTGATAATGTATACATACGGTAATGGTAGCTCACGTTTTAGTTTCGGATCCCAATTGACTTAGTAGTAAGACTCAATGATCTAGACTTACGCACTAATGTACACGGCCGATCGAATATCTCTTTGTACCAATGCCGCGTCGTAATGAACGGATTTTCTTCCATGTAATTCATTTCCCCCCGCCTTTGGAGGGATTAAATTAGCTCTCGAATTCGCTAGGAGAAGCATGGTTAATGGGGTAGGTCAGTCTTAGGTAGTCTGCCTGTCAATTGATACTTGCCAGATAGAAGCAGAGAAAGTAGATCTACTAACGTGTGTATCTCACTGCTTTCTATCAACAAAGAGGGTCGTGTCAGCTTCCCCTAATCCAGTGCCCCTTGCATTCTTTTAAGGGGGGAAGATGATGTGTGTTGTATATTCGAGTGTACATTGAGCTTTTTCTTCATCACGAATCCGTTGATGATGAGCAGTTGAAGCTCGATAGGGAGAAGCTTACCAAAGCGGGACGTTGTGGATGCAATTGAGCTAGAGGATTGAGATGGGAATAGAGTGAAGAAAAGAGCAGGTACGTCGTTGCTGCTTATATCGAGTATCGTTGAGCTGTCAAAGTAGCATAGTGCTGATCGGTGCCATGGTACCAGATGTTTCGTGTCACGTGCGACCCACTCAAGGCTCAAGTTCCCTCACCTGGGCACACAATAAGCATTTAAAAAGCGTGGGAAGACACCGACAAGCTATATAGCATATCAATCGCTGGAAATTGGGTTAGACAACTACATGAGTATGCCCCCAATCGCCAAAGTCCTTTGTCAGAGACGGCAAGGTCGAGAAAAGGCTTCTATTTTCCCTTCGCAGCACCCCTCTCCTTGATTCTCTCATCCTTCTCAAATTTCTCCTCAAAGATCTTGAAGAAAAGACCAAGCCACTGGCTCTCCCTACTACTCAATTGCCTTCCAGGGTTCTTCCAACTGTTGCTCAGAATCTCTTTAACCCTCCGTCTGAGCACCTTTAGCGCGACCGCAGCTCTCCAATCCTTAACTGCAAACTTGAGCACATTGCCCGGAAAGCTAATTACACCAGCATGCAGCTTGAAGTCTACATCTGCGCCGGCTAGCAGAATCATCGACAGCGGGTACACGATAGAGGTTGAGTGCGCGTTGTAGAATTTGTTGGTCGATTGCATGATGTGGTAGTAGGAGAGAAAATTTGCAGGAGAGGGATTGATAGCAGTGGCTTTGTTGACAGATGTTGGGGCTAGGCTGACGGTCTGGTTATTCGAGATGTTGCGCCAGCCTTTACCTTCCCGGGTCAATATCTTTGGATAGAAGGCCGTTGCAATGATGGCGTTGACGAGAAGTTCATTATTAGAATACTTATCGTACCGAAGCGGGACGTCAACAAATGCGCGGTGACGAGTCGTGCTGCGGTATCGACTGAGCGTTCGGCGTTCGTCTGGGGTCAATTGGACGAATCCCGCATCGGCCAGTGAAGACAGAAGTTGGGATTTGAGATCTTCGATATTACCGAGATTCTGGGAGCTGAGAAAGTTCTTTTGGCAGTACTGCACTTCGGAGCGCCCGGCAGCAAGGCATACGGCCTTCCAGGATTTATAGGCGTTATATGCTGTGAGTAAATCCGAGTCACCCTTTTTGAACGCTAGTCGAGCTATGTCGGCTCGTTGTCTCGCTCCAAAAGGTGTGACGAACGGCGACTTAGAAGAGAGAATGGCTGCAATGGTGATGGCTACGTCGACACATTTGAACATACTCGACAGAAGGACAAGTTTGCCAAGATGAGCATCCAACGGGAGCTTCGCCAACTGCCGTCCTAGAGGTGTGAGCTCTTCACCTGGCGTCAAAGCATCCACTTCAATGAGAGCATCAATAGCACGTCGAACGTTCCGTGTTGATGGTGGATCCAACGCATCTGCAAGGGTTTTCTCAATGTCGCCAAGTTTGCAGATTTTGGTCCGCATAACAAGATCCTGGAGTGAGAGTCGGAGCATCTCTGGCGTTTGTTGCTCCGCCATCAGGTTATCGTGTCGATATTTAGTGAACAAGTGAAAGCACAGTCCCTCTTGCACACGTCCTGCACGTCCTCGTCGCTGCTTTGCGTTCGCACGCGATATGAATGATTGGGCGAGACGAGACAGTTGCCGTCGCTCGTCGAAACGCATCTCCTTATGTTTCCCCGTGTCAATGACGCAAGTAATGTCTGGTATTGTGACACCTGTTTCCGCGATGTTGGTGGATAGAACTATCTTCCTCACTCCAGGTGGGGGGATTTGAAACGCCGCTTGTTGATCCTCGGAGGCGATGGTTGAGTGAAGAGGGTAGATAAGCCAGAACTTATCAAATGAGGGATGGCCGAGGAGTATGTCGTTGAGTTGACGGATCTCAGCAATACCGGGGAGGAAGACCAAGAACGCGCTACTAAACATCACGAGTTGTTGGTCAAAGGCGACCGATTCTATCAACCGAACAACGAGGTCATAGTCGACAGGGTACTCGTCGTAAGTCGATAGAACATTTCGAGTGGCGGAACTATAACCAGGGAGTTTGCTCGGAATTCCAGACTTTTTGTTGACTGGTGCATCCTCATCCTCGTTTCCGCTCGTGTCGGGATCATTAGGTTTGCCATCTGGCGATGCAGTGTAGTTGGTGAACTCGATAGCATCTTCCAAGTACTTGGTCTGTACGGGGAACGTTCGTCCTGGAACATTCAGTACCGGCGCATTGTTGAGGTACATGGAAAAGCGCGCAGAATCCACCGTGGCACTCATTAGAATGACTTTGAGCTCGGGCCTCTGTAGCATCAATGATCGAAGAACGATGAGAAGAAAGTCGGTATCAATGCTAATGCAGAGTTAGAGTTGTTTGAGGTCAGATCCGTCCTGGTTGCAATGTTAGGAGGGTGTTAGATATGATGACTTACCTTCGTTCGTGAACCTCATCGATAATCAAGTGGGTAACCTCTTCCAACCCATTCGGGGATTCCAACATGCGCAAAACAACTCCAACAGTAGCAAACACGAGCCTTGTTTGGGCACACATCTTGCTTTCTAGACGAATTGCGTACCCGACCATTGATCGTGTTGTTCCAATGTCCCTGGGTCCTTCCCCGATCTCCTCGCTGACGCGCTGGGCCAGAGATATAGCAGAAATACGTCGCGGCTCTGTACAATATATTTTACAAGGCTTTCCCTGTGAGAGCTCATGCTCCAGAATGAAGGAGGGAATCTGCGTGCTCTTGCCACAGCCCGTCTCGCCGCATATGATTGTGACTTGGTTTTGGTCCACTGTGGCCAGAATTGAGCTTTTGAAACCAGAGACTGGGAGTGTGTTCCGGATCTGAAGCATTCGCTGATAGGAAAAGGTAGATGTCTTCTGATACCACAGGTTCATCAGGCTCTCCAAAGCTAGCGAAGGCGTGTTGGTGCCAGAATTGGGCGTGCTTGAACTAGCGCCTGCTTGGTTTCGCATTTTAAATCGACTTGTGAGTACGACACCGTCGGATTCCTCATTTTCCAGCTGCTCTTCCACGATTGAACGGAAATGTTTGATAGTATTGCGATCTTCTGTGTCGATGCGGCCCTTGCGGTGCTCCAAGAAGTCCCGGTATAGATCTCTCCAGGTTGCCGGAAGCCTCAGATATAGCTTTTCTTCTTTAGTGGAAGATGCGAAGATCGAAAACAGGGCGACGGTAGAGATAAAGCTTTCACTCTGTTCTAGGGATACAGCAGCGATTGTGGACGCTTCAAACGTGGCAGAGGTCGATCGCAGCACAGATATCACACCAGATATGTCATCATCATAAACGATGTCTTGAACTTTGCTCCAGGTGATGGTCAATGAATGTCGACAGGAATAGGTGGTGGGAGAAACAACTTTGTACACTAAACGCGCCCCTGGATCTCTGTTCGCGGATGATTAGTGAAGGTGCGTTGGATGATGTCGGTTTGGTTGGTCGATACATACCTAGAGCGCACAGCTTCTTCTAAGAGCCGACGAGGAGCAAGACCGCTCTGCTTTCCAAAGTCTCGCAAGACGACATTGTTAGAGTTGGCATCTCCATTCGTAGTACTTGTCGTGGCAACTGAGTCGGGAATCGCCGAGAACATATCTGCCAGTAGTCCGGAATCATCGTCACCGAAGAGTGTATCAGAAACCTCGGTGCCAGAACTCTCCTCTGGCTCATTGACAGATACAGGTGCCACTCTGCTCTGTACTGGCTTCTTCTCGACCTTCTCTTCGGGCTGGCTGGTGGTCTGTGCTTGTAACCTCGAAGCAGCTTTTGTCTGGGCGATCTGAGTCCGTTTGGCAGGCCACTGTGCTTCAGCAACGTCTCGGTCAAACAAAGCATCAGATTCTACTCTTTGAAGTTGCGAAAGGAGCTTGCGCACTGCAGGTGAGTACGACTTTACGTTCCGGCCTTTGGCCCCTTTGAGCTGTTTCCGCGATTTAATTTCCACTATGTCAGGATCGATCTCGAACAGCCGGCCGCGAATTTTGAGATAGAGTGGAACAAGTTGATCTTCTTCAAGGTCACTGTCCAAATCGCTGACGGTGATGTCGCTGAGGTCTGACTCGGCCGGAGGAGATGTGCTAGGGGTAGGGACATTGGGCGTTGGCGCAGCGGATACTTCATTGTCTGAAGTTTTCGTACTGGCAGAGTCTTGTACCGAGTTGACTCCTGAAGGCGTTCCTGAAGTGAATTAGCAAGAGATGATGTATGCGTTACGGAAGGGTGAATGTAATGTCGAATCCAATTCCATGTGTAGGAGTAGAGGCAGAGCGCGCTTACCAGGCCTAGAAGTATCCGGAGAAGTAATGGTCAGGCGCTTGGCCTTTTGCTCCTCGTAAGAGAATGAATGGCCCTCACACTGATCCAAGGCCAGCCACTCTAGGGCCTCTTGGAAGCCCCATGTACTGGACGTAGGATCGATGTTGACAGCATTGGCACAGAGCCACTTGAACACTGGCTGCAGGTGTTCATGCGGGAAACCCAGATCACGGAATATCAAGTCCAAAGTCCACAACTTAGACATGGCGTCTTCTTCGGATAAGATTTTCAAGAGAGACTGCGGCCCTTGCTTCCGATTGGAATCATTGGATTCAGCGCGGGCTAGTGCAATAATGCCGTCCATGATCTCAGGTGAGAGCCATTCATGAACGGTCATAGATTGTGACTGTGAGCGAAGAACCCTCCGATCAGTCTGGAACTTCAAGGCTTGGCGCTTCGATTCGCGGCGAACCTTGGACGCATGCTTCTCGGCCAGCAGCTGAAGCTCATCGTGCTGCAATTGGGCTTCGAGTTCTTCTGGAGTCTGAGTGACAGCAACGGGGGTCGGTGCTTGAACTTGGGTTGATTTTTGCGGGGCTACAACCGCATCCAGGGCATTTTCCTTTTTGGCGTCTTCCACATCGGGCTCGGCGAGCTTGTCCGCCTTGGGCTTGCTAGCAATTGAAGTCGTAGCAAAGCCACGGGCAGGATTCCCGGCGGGTTTCTTCTTCTTCTTGTTTGGGGCCATGGATTTCAGTGATTTTCCGGGGGTGGGGGTGTGCGGTGCGAGGGGCAAACAGGGTTCCGGTTCGGGATAGCTAATACAAAAATTTCAGGTCAGGCCGGGGGTTCGTATAGAGAACCACGGGGCCTGGTCCTTCTGAAGATCCAGGTTTTTAGTGCTACCGAAAGTGCTGCTTGACCGCATGTAGGGCGTCCGCGTGTGCCGGGAGGGGATGGTTGTGTATAGCAAAAGGGCGGTGGTAGATGTAAAGAAACGGGCCGCAAAGGGCGAAATGCCCTCATGTCATCAATAAATGGTTCGCTGAGGGTCTGGTCTTGGCGCACTGTCGGTAAAAGATTCCACAGTTACGCCGACGTCCAGCATCTATACAATATCACCACGAAATTTGTGAGGCCGCACCACACACCCCGCAAACAACGCGCCCCACGCCCATGGACAAGATATAATGGCCGTAGATGAGGCGAACTCCTCTCACGCCTTGGACCGCCTCGAGCTGCGCCGGGCCCTCGTAACAAGCTCCACCAAGCGCAGAATCTCGGAGCTCTCAGGCCTGCAACACCAGGTCGCCGATGGGGGTGAGTGGGACAGGATGTGTACATTTTACGGACAACTTGAAGCACCAAGCTGACCCGCCACTTCCTCCTCTAGAATTTGGGCAGCCAGACCTCCATTATCTCCTCCATCTTCTCTTCGAGACATACCCCACCTACAATGACCGCGAGTCCCGACGATCCGTCGAGGAAGTCTTCAAATCTGTGATCAATGGTCCTCATGGCGACGCAGCACTAGCTGCTATCGTCAAATTCCTTAAAGCGGAGTGCGTCAAACCCGGAATAGCTCATATCAATACGTTCGTCCTAGTGGATTGGTGCTCCGTCCTACTACAGCAATTCGCGTCTTCGCAAGAACAATGGTCAAAATACGGCATGGACGTGGCAATGGCCAATGCAAGAGCTTTGGAGACATGCTTGAGTATCGGGGGCGATCGGCGATCAGTACGGATCCAGGAGTCGGCTTTGGTAGCAACCCGCCGTGCGCTACGAAGCCTATTTGGGGAATCGACATTTGGCGAAGAGGCAGTCGCCAAATTGGTCACTTCCCTGACTACAAAGGGATCTTCGCCAACTGCTGGAAATGCCATATTCCTCGGAGTAATAGCTGGCGTCTCCTCTCGTCTACCCATAGTTCATCCGTTATTGGAGCAACACAAGCCAACGTACTACACTTTCTACGTAAGAGAAATCATTGGATCTAGAGCTCCGCTGCCCAGCCATATCTCCAATTCGCTACATGACTTCTTCGATAGCTTTCCCACATTAGACGAACTACGAAAGGAGGTTATACCACCCATAGAGAAGGCGCTTCTCCGGGCTCCAGAGGTGGTTTTGAATGATATTATTTCACCCATGGTCCTGGCCCTTCCCGAATCAATGGATCTCTCCGAAATACTGCATGCCAACTTGCTCAAACCGCTACTCTCCAATGTCAAGTCCACCAACCCTGTTATACGGACAGGCGCGTTGCGAACCTTCACATCCCTGGCTGCTAGATCGCGGACTGACTCGATAATTGCCAAAATCGCGGACGAGGTTCTAACTCCACTCAAACAAGGAAAAGTTACAGTCACGGACCAGAAAATTATCCATGCCCAGATGCTATCGGCGCTGCCGGCCTCGGTCTCTTTGTCTCAAAACATCCCTGTTGGAATTGCGCCTGTGGCATTGAAGGAACCCAATGAGCCCGCTCTGGCAGCAGAGGTGTCTACGCTGACTAAACATCTCACATTTGGTCTAGCGAATGGCGTTCCGCTCGACAAGGTCGTTACTGATGCATTTGTCAAAGGGGTTACTGACAAGCGCCTGCCAATTCGTCGAGTCTGGGCTATCCGAGCAATGGACATGTGGTGGAATTTCACCCCGGATCAGTACTCACAACCAGACGTCCTCTCTTTCTGCCAGGTCACTCTCCCCAAACTGGTTGAAATATGGCAGGAAATTGTAGCAAATCCCGTCCCCGCCATCCAAAGCGGCATGATAACTGTAGGTCATTACGTGGTCGCTCTTCTGGTCGACAAGGTCCGCATCTCAGATGATGAAAAACTTGCTGCCATTTACAAAAGGTCTGATGTCCTTTCTCAATCACTCGCAGTGCAACCAAAGCCATCGATTATACTCAACCCGAGAGTGTACACCAAGCTTTCAACCGAAGAGGATATTGAGATAGCGCTTCGTGCTCTGACTGCTATAGCGCCATGCCGATCCGAAGAAGGCGAACTGCTCGAAGCCGAGGAAGCGTGGTCACAAGCTTTCATCTATTTCATCGTTGCGCAAAGTATACCTCCCAAAGCCAAGACGGCAGCCCGAGATGCTTTGACCAGAACGTACATTCAATCACCTGCCAGGGTTAACGGCATCATCGCGAAAGGGATATGGTCTTGGTATCGTTCAATCGAGCAGGCCGATAAAGACAGCGCCGCCGTGGCTGCAAAAACCGGTACCAGTGACCTCGGCATTGTATTAGGTTGCCTTTGTCTTTCTGAACCCTCAAGGACCAAATATGGCGCAAATATCCCTATGCAGACTTTGCGAAAGCAATGTCTAGAACTTATCGTGTTAGCTCGATCCGAGATCATTCCACGCGTGTCCTGGATTGAGCTTTGTCTGAGGGTGGGAGTTGATCCGGGGCAGCTCGTTCGCGATTATCTAGAGGATTGTATAGCGCTCATCAATACAACCACAACGGTACTTACTTTCCAATCTCATGATGTAAAACGTAACTGATTTATCCAAACAGAACGATGAAAATGAGAAATTTCCCATGATTAGCCAAGCTGCCTACAGCGCATACACTGACATTGCTTTTGTTGCTCCAGATAAGGCTCTGTCGGCAGTTGTAAAGCAATTCAGTGACGATCTGGATCCAAAACAGTTGGAGACCATAGGGCCAACAGAAGCTGCAATATTCAGGACACCCGAAGGCACAGCTTACATTGACGTGCTTTCCAAGAAGTCGTCGGTCGTGGTCGACAAGAACATCAAAGACTACGATACACTTAAGTGGGAAGAAGAGTTGCGATCTCAGCTTGCAGAAAAGAAGGGACAAACCAAGAAACTCACCCCAGAAGAGCGCACGAAAGTCAATGCTCAATTAGCCAAAGAGTCTGCCATCAGGAGAGAAGTCGCCGCGGTTGAGAAGACAATGACGCGGGGAGTAGGAATCATACAGCGTCTGGCAACGGGGCCCCCAACTGAAGCAGAACAGTGGATGGGTCCGGCTGTAGATCTCCTCATTCAAGTCATACGAGCTGGTGCTGGTCTGCTTCTTGGTGACTTGCCCGCGACTGCATATATCAAATGCTCTGAAAGACTCTCATCTCGGCTTGGTATCTTCAAGCCTTTCATTGGTGTCGCCACTTTGAGGACCATAGGCTCTTTGCAATTATCTGCAGAATACGACCAAGAAGATCTCGGAGGTATGCTATCAGCTTGAACTCTTACACACATACAGCTAACACCTGCTAGAATTGGTAACGAGAATTTTGTATCGCCTTCGATCCTTGAGCGAACAGCGGCCATTAGACGCGGTGTCTCTTGCATACTGCTTTCCCCTCATCTTTCTCGTTCTTGAAAAGGGTGGTATCGGACGCTCGTCTTCTGAGGAAGCAGACGAGCAGCTCATGTTAGCTGTCGAAATCATATCCTTTCACACTGATTCATGTATGTCATACACCTGGATTATCTCCATTTACTTTGATATTGGCTCTGTCACGGTAGTGCGGAGTTCGACTTCGCGCAACAACTGACATCTTGGATAGGTTCCGACGGGCGTCTTCCACGTGCAAGCATCTTGGAGGCATTAGTATCGTCCATGCAACGATACAACCAACATTACAAAGTCATCAAAGATTGCTTGATCAATCTTTCTCGCGGCCTTGCCCCTAACATCACCAACGAAGAACTCGGTGCACTCCTCCGCGGCACCATCGTTCCAGAGGTATCTGTTCGCACTGCTACCTTACAAGCTATAGATGCCGAGCTCGACATGAATGATTTGACTTTCAGTGAAGAGATATGGTTAGCTTGCCATGATGATGTGCCTGAAAACGCAGAGCTTGCGCAGACCATCTGGGAAGACAACGACCTAGAGCTCAAATCTGAAGCATCATCACGAATCACACCATACCTCGAGTCTCTCGACAAACAACTTCGTAGGGCAGCAGCTCGTTCGCTTGGCGAGACTGTTTCGAGCTTTCCAGAACTCTTCGGCCAGCTTCTAACATCCCTACAAGAGTCATACAAGGAAAAGGCAAAGCCAAGGGTTCCGGAACGGGACGAATACGGCATGCCAAGGAAGATCGACCTTCGGGATCCATGGGAGGCGAGAGACGGAATAGCTCTTGCCTTCAAAGAGATGACACCCAACTTCAAGGATGAGCACCTGACCAACTTCCTACAATTCATGATCTACGATGGACCGTTGGGAGATCGCAGTGCAACTGTACGAGACGAAATGATTGATGCGGCAACGACAGTGATTACTACCAAGGCGCAATCGAAAGTTGAATCTCTTATGGAACTGTTCGAAAGTGCGCTAGAGAGTCCTGACCGGAAATCGGAGATGTACGATCAGGTCAATGAGGCTGTCATTATCCTCTATGGAGCTTTGGGTAGACATCTAAAATCAGGAGACGCGCGCGTGCCGAAGGTCGTGCAACGCTTGTTGGCGACATTGAGCACACCCTCCGAGACGGTGCAATACGCTGTCGCGCAATGTTTACCACCTCTAGTGCGGACATCTGAGCAGGAACTCTCTACATACATTGAACAGATGTCCGATCTACTACTCCAATCAAAGAAGTATGCAGCCCGCCGTGGAGCTGCGTATGGTCTGGCTGGAATTGTTAGTGGCAAAGGCATTGGCGTCCTCAAGCAGTATCGCATAATGTCAAATCTGCAAGGAGCTGCTGAGAACAAAAAAGATGCCAACCAACGGCAGGGTGCGTTCCTAGCCTACGAACTCCTGTCTCTCATCCTTGGACGTGTCTTTGAGCCGTATGTTATCCAGTTCGTACCTCAACTCCTTGCCGGATTCGGAGATACCAGCGCGGACGTTCGAGAAGCATGCCTCGACGCAGCTAAGACATGTTTTTCCACACTCTCGTCGTATGGTGTCAAACAGGTTTTGCCAATGCTGCTCGAAGGCCTTGACGAACAACAATGGCGTAGTAAGAAGGGAGCATGCGACTCGCTGGGTGCTATGGCCTACCTCGATCCAAACCAGCTTGCGTTGAGCTTGCCAGATATCATTCCGCCATTGACAACGGTGTTGACAGACAGTCACAAGGAAGTCAGAGGATCCGCTAATCGAAGTCTGCAGCGTTTCGGAGAAGTTATCAGCAATCCTGAGATCAAGAGCGTGGTTAACATCATTCTCAAGGCTCTCAGCGATCCGACCAAATACACTGATGATGCGCTCAATGCACTCATCAAGCTGTCGTTTGCTCATTATCTAGATGCCCCATCTCTAGCTCTTGTTGTGCGCATCCTTGAACGAGGATTAGGAGACCGATCGGCCACAAAGAGGAAGTCGGCGCAGATCATCGGAAGTTTGGCACATCTTACCGAACGGAAAGACCTCATAGCCCATTTACCTATCTTGGTTGCTGGACTAAGGGTGGCAGTGGTCGACCCAGTTCCCGCAACACGCGCCACGGCGTCAAAGGCTCTCGGGTCTCTCATTGAGAAGCTCGGTGAAGACGCCTTGCCAGATCTTATTCCCAGTCTCATGGCCACTCTCAAGTCGGACACTGGCGCTGGTGACAGATTGGGATCTGCACAAGCTCTTTCCGAAGTTCTTGCTGGCCTTGGAACAGGACGTCTCGAGGAGACTCTTCCTAGCATCCTCCAGAACGTCTCAAGCAACAAACCATCTGTACGGGAGGGTTTCATGTCTCTGTTCATCTTCTTGCCGGCCTGCTTCGGAAATGGGTTTGCCAATTACCTTAGACAAATCATTCCCCCGATTCTTGGCGGTCTTGCTGACGACGTCGAGTCAATTCGCGACACGGCGTTGCGTGCTGGACGTCTACTCGTCAAGAACTTCGCTACCAAGGCCATCGACCTCCTTCTGCCTGAACTTGAAAGAGGACTCGCTGATGACAGTCACCGCATTCGTCTCAGTTCTGTCGAACTTGTGGGAGACTTGCTCTTCAACCTCACTGGTATCAGCGGCAAGGCAGACTCCGAGGAAGTCGAGGAGGGTGCCAAGGAAGCAGGCGCGTCTTTGCTCGAGGTACTTGGAGAAGAAAAGCGGAACAAGGTCCTGTCTGCGCTGTACATCTGCAGATGCGATACGTCTGGTCTTGTCCGCACAGCGGCTATCAATGTGTGGAAGGCTCTTGTTGCTACACCACGTATTCTTCGCGAACTTATCCCAACACTTACCCAGCTTCTCATCCGCCGCCTCGCAAGCTCCAATATGGAGCAGAAGGTTATCGCAGGAAACGCGCTTGGGGAACTCATCCGAAAAGCTGGCGAGGGTGTGCTGGCAAGCTTGCTGCCTACTCTGGAAGAAGGTCTGCATACTACCGACACGGATGCCAAGCAAGGTATCTGTATCGCGCTGCGCGAGCTCATATCGGCAGCTTCGCCAGAGCAGCTTGAAGATTACGAGAAGACTCTGATTCAGGTTGTCCGAACTGCACTCGTCGACCCAGACAGCGAAGTACGAGACGCCGCCGCCGAAGCCTTCGACGCCCTGCAACAAATCCTGGGAAAGAGGGCTGTCGACCAAGTGCTTCCATACCTTCTCAACCTCCTACGGACCGATGAAGATGCTCAGAATGCTCTGTCGGCTCTGCTCACACTACTCACAGACCAAGCGCGGTCAAACATCATTCTTCCGAATCTCCTTCCTACACTCCTCACCTCACCAATGTCGGCATTCAACGCTCGTGCCATTGCTTCGTTGGCTGCAGTAGCAAGTTCAGCTATGACTAGGAGACTGCCAACCATTCTGAACACCATCATGGACAACATCGTTGCCACTAAAGATGATGATCTCAGAGAAGAACTGGAGACATCATTCGATGCTGTGCTCCTTTCCGTGGACGAGTACGATGGTTTGAATACCGCAATGAGTGTCATGCTTGCCTTGGCTAAGCACTCCGACGAAGCAAGGCGTTCTAAGGCTGATATGCATCTGGCCAGCTTCTTTGGCGAAACCGACGTCGACTTCTCCAGATACTATCCCGATCTCATCCGGGTGCTCCTTGTTTCTTTCGAGGATCCCGAAACGGAGGTTGTCAAGGCGGCATGGACTGCTCTGACAGCACTAACCAAACAGCTTCGAAAGGAGGAGATGGAGTCACTCGTTTCCTCCACACGACAGACACTCCAACAAGTCGGTGTTGCGGGCTCCAACCTCCCGGGTTTCTCGCTACCCAAAGGAATCAATGCTATTCTGCCAATTTTCTTGCAAGGTCTGATGAACGGTACGGCAGAACAGAGGACACAAGCTGCTCTTGCCATTTCAGATATCATTGACCGAACAAGCGAGAAATCTCTACAGCCATTTGTCACTCAGATCACTGGTCCTCTTATTCGTGTCGTCTCGGAGCGATCGGTTGAAGTCAAGGCCGCCATTCTTCTCACCCTGAACAATCTCCTTGAGAAGATACCCACGTTCCTCAAGCCCTTCTTGCCACAGCTGCAACGAACTTTCGCCAAGTCGCTTGCTGATACTTCATCTGATCTCCTGCGAGCAAGAGCAGCTAAGGCGCTTGGTACGCTGATCACGATGACACCGAGAGTCGACCCTCTTATCGCTGAGCTGGTCACCGGTACGAAAACGGCCGATCAGGCGGTTAAAAATGCTATGCTGAAAGCGTTGTATGAGGTTGTAAGCAAGGCTGGCAAGAACATGAATGAGGCGAGCAGGAACTCGATCCTGGGGCTCATTGATACGGATACGGAAGACTCGGACGGTAAGGCTCAAATCTCTGTTTTATATAAACACTGGGAAACTGACCCAAGCACAGATACAATGGCTATCACTAACGCTCGACTTCTTGGCGCTTTGATCGGAAACCTGTCACCTGACATCGCAACTGGACTTATTAAGTCACGTGTTCTCACAACCCATTTCAGCAAAGCGTCCGTACTCGCTCTGAATGCCGTCCTGCTCACATCACCAGAGGCACTGACTGACTCATTCGCTGATGACACCGTCTCCATAATCTGCCAAGGAATCGCACATAGTGTAAGTCTTTACCCTCCCCTCCTCAAACACCACACTAATCATTTTACTAGCAACCCGTCATCGCCGACAACTGCGTTCTCGCAGCCGGAAAGTACTTACTTTCCGAAAAGACAACCAAAACTTTCGATCATACTAAACCCCTCTTCGAAGCCTTTGCCCCGACAATCGCCCCGGGCAAACCTGTTGACACGCGCCGTCTCGCGCTTGTTGTCTTGCGCACATTCGCACGTGCCCACGTAACCCTCATCCGACCACACATTCCTCTCCTCGCACCACTAATCTTTGCATGCGTGCGCGACCCTGTAATTCCCGTGAAACTCGCCGCCGAAGCCGCGTTCCTTGCCTTGTTCTCTGTCGTCGATGAGGAGGGCGAGGTCTTTGAGAAGTACATCAAGAGCGCGGCGGGCAAAGAGTTGAGTCCGGGACTGCAGAGGAGTATGCCTGATTACTTCAAGAGAGTTGCTCTGAGGTTGGCGGGACAGGCGAGAGAGAGGAGGGAGGCCGAGGGTGGGGAGGGAGGATTGGGTTTGAGTAGCGATGAGGTCGAGGATGAGAGGGAGATTTGGAGTGTGGGCATGGTAGAGTTGGGGGATGTGTTTGGAGAGTCGTAGGGGGACGATGATTGTGGCGTTTGGCAATAGGTACATGACGACAATCTCTAAGTTATGAAATCAAAAAGTTGTCTCCTTGCATGGTCTTTTTTTGCTTAGTACGCGTTCAATGTTCACAGTTTTGAGCACCTTCGTACGACGTTGGGGGCATTCAAGCAGCTGATCCGAGAATCAAGGTATATGTAAGTATTACTCCCACTTCTCATCCCTGTGAAATCTCCGTGGGACCGTTGTCCAGCCGCTTGGAAATCCAGAACAAGTCCGTCATCCCAGCGCTTGTATGAGGCAATGACTTGGAAAAAGCAACCAGAGTCACCGCTGCGTCTCCTTTACCAGGGTTCTCCATCTTCTCCATCTTCTCCATCTTCTCCATCTTCTCCACCTTCTCCATCTTCTCCACCTCCTCCATCTTCTCCACCTCCCCCATCTTCTCCATCTTCCTCCACGTCCTCCAAACTCAAGAGCATTCCAATCCTCCGATCCACACTCATCTCCAGCTCCGCGACGACATTTTCTTCTCCAGTGACTTCAACCTGGATCACCAACTCGAAGCTTGACCACATGAACGAGTCGCCATGCTTGACTACCGCAATCTTTCGAATGGGTGGCGCACCGAGACCAGCAGGGAAGAGCTTGATGATGGGGATCGAGACCTGGGAGGCGGGGATATGGGTCTCTTGGTCCTTGCACAGGAGGAAGATTATGTTTCCTATCGTTGTTAGATTAGTATCATAACGAAGAAGAGAAACATGAGGCCTTTTTTTAAGGGGGGGGGGGGGGAGGGACTTGCGAGTCAGGACTTGAATGTTGACGTCGGTCATAGATCCTTTGTGTGGGTGCAGTATGCCGTAGATGTACTCGTACAGCGACTCTTTCGGTGGAGCGATCATCTTGTCGGTGTTGACTGTCGTGTGGGTCATCGTAACCATATAGCAGAGAATGGTTTGCGCGGATGGAGGAGGGTGATGGCCTGACGGTGAGGGAAGAGCGACGGCGAAGAGGAGAACTTTTAAAGTAGAGAGAAGAGTCAATCTATTAGACAGGTATAGAGATTCTCGCGCCCGAAACTAGGCATCTATACGCATTCTCGCGCCTGACTTGGGCACCTATAGAGATTCTCACGCTTGGACTGTCTTCACTACACTCTCTCGCGTCACCGCTCCACTGGGTCTGCGGGATCCAGGATCCAGGTTCGGCGATTAGGCAACCAGTGTGGACCTTGTTGTCGGAAGTAGAGTTCCTTCTTGTCTGCTTCGATGGTGTGTGTGTGTGCATTGAAGTCGTCTTCGAAAGACGGGGTAGGGTAAAGAATTAAGGGGGATCCTCTTCAACTGCTCCACATCATGTTTCCCAGGTTTTAGAAACAGGTTATTATATAACTTATGCGTCTTCTAGTACACTGATATCCTTTAGTTGTGGAGGCAGAAACGAGCTAGAAAGTCAAGTTTATATAGATGGGTAAATTAAGGGCTTAAGTAGTGTCCATCTAGATTGATGTAACAAAGGAGATTATATACTACTCTAAGAGAGTAGAAGAACATTTATCTAGAGATCTAAAGATTGTATAAGCTTAGTTCTTAGATCACAAACGATCAAGTTAGCATTAAAGTAATTATCTATCCCTTTTTGAATGAGCCAACGAGCTCATGCGTGACTCTTCAGATGATCCATTGGATATCAGATAAGCACTCCACGCGACATCAATAGATATATGGATTGCCTGTCACGCAAGTGGGGAGGGTGATACATTCGCAACCCTGTTTGAACTAGCAATTAAACCTGCGCGCCCTACTACCTACCTACCGGACATTGAGATAGAAAAGCCGCATGCTCATACCACAATCAAGCCGAGCGAGCAGTTTGGAAAACCTTCCCTGTCTCCCAGATCGCACTTTTCGTCTATTACAAAGCATTAGCTTAGCGGAAACGGTAGAATGTATCGGGCATCTTCACGTATGGTTGGACATGATCTCTCTGGTAGTAGGCCAAAGGTATCAGACAAGCTGTGCATTGTCCTACTGTATCGGTCAAGGTAGTATTTAGGCAGTAGGTACTACCCAAGTGTGTATATTCTACGGTAAGTGACGGGATACGATAATATAGAAGCACTTACGCGCACGTTAGTCCTGCAGGCTGCCATGCTCGTCGGCTGTGTCAGCATCGATAGGGGCGAGCGCACTGTAGATGTGCTCGTAAAGCGGCTCGAGGATTAGTTAGTTCGGGCATCTTCTCGGTGGTCATATTTGACCCCTGTTTATGGGGATACTCTAAAGTGTCGATGGTCCGTGGTGTGAAGCCGAGCAGAAATAGGTGTCATACGG
>MU005767.1:437507-459971 GCA_010093715.1 Pleomassaria siparia CBS 279.74 | reverse complement strand
TAACTATACCCTTCTGCTTCTCCTCTGCCATCTCCCTCTCCCTCCTCATCATCCTTCAACCTCGCCCCAATTCCATACCCTACCCACGAATAAATTCCCACGCCCATCACCATTCACCCCTACTGAAATCGTGAGCAAGCGTCGGCCCACCCTCCTTCCAAACCCCCTACCAACTTCTCAGTTACCCCATCTAACAATCTACTTCTCATACACGTCCTGGTCAAACAATCCTGAGTGCAGGTGCGACACCAAGTGAGCAGGAACATACATCAACACCGATGTAGTACTCGCAATATATGCGCATAAACACAAAGTAAACGCTCGCGGATGTTAAACGTGGGCAGGCCATGCCGCTGCTCCATTGCCTAGAGGTTTGCAGGATGAATGGGATACTTGTTAAGCCAAGGGTTTGGGGGCTGAGGAAAAGACGGGTGTGGTGACGGAATCCTTGTTTGCTTTCAAGGGGCCGGAGAGTGGAATGTTGGATGGGTGTAGGACGTGATTCAATATTTTGCGAGCGGAAGAGGGGGGGGGGGAGAGATTAGAGATCAGTGGAGGGACCGCAGGGACTGAGCTGAGCCACGGTGTAGGAATTAGGGCGAGCATTGGTGTGTGTCATCCATCTCTTTTGATGGGAGATGGTGGATGTGGAGGAGAAGGAGGAGGTCTCTCATCGTGTATCATCCATTGCATTGAACCAGCTGTGCTGTGTAGATAAGTTGTAGCGGTGAGGAGAGATATCGGGGAATGGTCGGGGGGGGGGGAGTCGTATGTAGTTGTTACTTTTATATATATACCAACGAACCCCCACTATTCGCAAAACTCGGGAGCGAGCATATGAGAGAATCTATGCGCGTGCCAACGAGCAACGAAGACGTGATGATCTCACGAGATACCGTCAGTGTGGAGGAGGGGTGAGTGCGTGGAGAGAATTAATCCGAATTTTGTACTGCCGGGAACAAAAAAGATGAAAATCAAACAGGTACTGTACATGTACATGTACATACAGCAGTAATTTTCCGTTCTTTGTGTTGTTGGAAATTCAATGTGCTTTGCTACTACTACTACTACTCTATAGTTTGTACATGCAGTATGTGGTGATATGTGGTGATGATGATGATGCCCTTAACACCGCTGATGAACAACGCCGGGGCCGGGTATCTTTTCCGTGCTCCATGACAATATTTGTCAACGCCAACCATTCCACTGAATGCGCCGTCAGGCGAGAGAGCCTGATCCTAATACAATAAACCTCCAATGCAAGAACGAAGTAAGGAAGTTGGAAACAATCTCATTCCCCTCAGTGCGAGAGGCAGAAGACAGTGTCCTCATATTCCAATGGCTAGACACCCGTCGAGCACACCATCCAACCCATCAACATCCTGCACTTCACCCCCCTTCCATGTCCAGTCGTCGCCAAAATCCACGGTGGGTTCGTCGAGGTTGAAATGATAGTTGTTGAGTGCGGCGTTGTTCCCGTTCAGGTTGCCGTCTGCCGTACCGTTCAACAAGGATACTGGAGCCAGATTTGGAACGCCATTAGCAACCGGTACTATTGATCTTCCTTGCCCCTGTGTCTCCATGGCGAGCTCCTCAACGCCGTAAGCGTCTAGGAATCGGGCATTGGTTATAGCCCCAGATATCAGGGGCACTTGTCCGAGATACGAATCTCCGAGTTCGAGGGCAAGACGTAGATCCTCCATGCATAGAGGAGGCCTCTTTCTCCGTTCCTCGACCTCAATGGGCAACTCTCCACTGACACCTCTCCCTAGCTCGCCTCGAGCTATCCGCTCCTCCTCGCGCTCAACCTTCCTCTTATACTCCGCTGTCTTTACAAATCCCCCGCCATTACTGCTCACGCGCTGGAAGAGGTTAGTTAGAGCTTCTTTGATGTACGTCTCGGTTGCGATATTCATGTATTCCGCGCAATCATTGGTGTGACCTGAGGGAAGACCGGCTTCGTAGCAGATGGGCAGCATGCGCGTTTGGATTGTGTTGGCTGTGGGGAACTCGTGAGTTTCGGCAAAGAGGGCGGAAGTGTAGCGTTTGCGGATTTCGAGGTCCCAGTCTGTGTTACACTTGTCAGTATTTCCAGCCCATATCAATAGCGATGGGAGAAATGAGGAAACACACTGGTCTTCTGATAACCTCCCGCACTCGCCGGCCCTGTCTCTGGTTGCTTGATCCTCCGCGCATCATGATACTCCTGCATCACATGGGTGAACGGGTCGCTCGTCTCCCCTTGATGCACCGTCTTCAGCCTCTTGCGCTCCCGCCGTGACAGTTGCATGATTTCATGCTTCAACCTCTTCTCCGCCTCGTCCCCTGTGTTCGTCTTTGCGGTCGTGGTGGGCTTATCAGTGGAGGAAACCCATGATGCGATTCCTGCTTCGGGTGGATCCCGAAAGATATTTGCGTAGATGGCTGTGACGAATTGGTTGTGTGCGCGTTCGAGGGTGGAATTATGCAGTACAGGCGCGAGTTTATGTGTGAGCTCTTCCTGGTTGAGATTCCCTGCGCATCACAGAGATCAGCATAATCCCTTACACAATTCTTTCGAGGTTGCATTGCTATCCATTTGAGCGCATTCATTCACCACATTTCCACATACCTATCATGAACTGCCCTATCGCCCCCTTATATATCCCCCACTCTACCTCCCCCATACCCCCTTTCACAGCGGCGTAGAGTGGTTCGACATCGATCCTGGGCGCGCGCGGTGCGAGCATCTTGCGTTCCAATTTACCAAGCTCTGGCAAACTAGACATGGGAGATTTCATCAACGAGTTCGTGGACACGGATATCGCGTCAGGTCGAATTGTAGCTGACATGGTGGCCGGTGAGGTGGATTTGAAGTCGCGACCGTCGTAGTCCCGCTGGTATTGAGCTGGTCGCGGGCCGGCGGTGGGACGCGCGCGCGAGAGCAGCCCGTTCGACGCCGAGGCTGTGCGCGGTCGGTAGGGAGTGAAACTTTATCACCGAGTGTCGATTTGTGGGAATTCAATGAAGTGGAGATGCATGAGGGTTTGTGTGGGGGATGCGGTGATGGAGAGGGTGACGCGGTGGTTGGGGTGAGATCGGAGCTTGCGGAGTTTCGATTCGCTGTCAGCACGTTCAGGCCATCTTTTCGTCTGGTCCCGCGCCTTTGATTCTTTGATAGTTGAGATAAACACTGCAGCTAACAAGAAGTTCTTCTGGGCGTCTTCTGCTGTACGGTAGTGGCGAGAGGTTTTATGTAGCCTTCTTAGATTAAAGTTTGTCAGAAAATTGCTCCAACTTTGGATGTCTGATTAGGCTAGGGGGATGGTTGGGCATGATTCCAATACCCAAGCCCCGGGCATCGAATAACGATTTTATTGATGATTGGTAAAGAAATGCTTATGTTTATGGTTCATCATAGCATCAGTACCCACATTGCGACTTTTTGTCATACATGCTCGTTTTTCCTACTTATAGGAACGTGAAGATGAATACTACATTTGATGAGATGTCCAAGATCATTTTGTCAGACGCCTGCCCTATATACACCAGCTAGCCGAAGGGGCTCCAGCGTGAACGCCTTTTCCATACCAACCAAAGTGATCATACATGAGACGTAAAGACAAGTTTCAAAATACCAAGAGTGGCGGATCACTCAGCCAGCCTGACCGCGATCTTCAGAATCTCCTCCACTCCTTTCCTCGCGTTCTTGGGGTCCTTTGCCACGCTTTGCCAGATCTCGCCGTGCTTGGGCTCTGCCATGATGATTCTGCTGAGGATTTCCTCGCGCTTGGCATCGGTGCCATGCTGCTCTAGAAACTTCCAGTAATAAATCCACGCGTCTCCATAATCAGGGTCAAGAGAGATAGCTTTGACGAACCACGTGGATGCCTTATCCAATCTCCTTTCAGACCAGAAGATGCGACCAACTACAGCGAAGAGTTGTGGGTCGTTCTCAACCTTCTTGATTGCTTCAAGGGCCCTGGGTTTCCGCTGTGTACGCGCTTCCAAGTGCATGATCTTTTCGGTCCAAAGTAGACCCGAGGTTGGGACTTCTTGAAGGGCTGCTGCAAGCAGTTTCTGCGCAGCGGGTATATTCCCTTGTCGCCTCTCTAAACGGACAGCCTCGCAAAGAAGTAGAGGGTTCTTTGGATTTTGTTGCTTGGCGCGGTCTAAAGTCGACCGAGCCTGGACAAATGCCCTGTTCTTCTCTTGGAGTCTAGAAAGAAGAATGTACAATACGGGTGCGTTGGGACAAGCCCTGGTCCCAATTGTCAAGCATTCTTGGGCTTCCTTTAGTTTTCCCCCACCAATCTGCTCATAGATCTGACCCTTGATGGCATGTAGTTTCCAACTTCCTGGCCATGTCCTGAGGCCGTCAGTGCAAAAGTCGATCGCGGCCTCGAGTTCCCCTAATTGTCTTTCCAAGGTTGCGCTCTTCATGAAAATACGATCACTAGGAGCCGAATCCCGGGCGATGGCCAGGAGATTCCGAGCAGCGTCGTATTGGCCAGCGTCTACCTCCAGAGCGACGGCGGTGGTGTAAAGATTCTCATTTCCCGGCATCGACTGGAAAGAACGTCCTACTACTGTTCGTGCTTCTTCAAATTTGTTGGCCTGCCATAACTCCCGAGCAAATCCGAGCCAAATGGTTTCAGCTTGAGGCGTAGAGTTGACCGCGCGTTCGAAGACATTGAACAGAGTCTCCTGTGTTCCGTGATGTTTCTCCAGATCTATCCACGCATGCCATACGGTCGTACTATATACAAAGATGTTGGCGGTGTGCGCGATGATAGCTCTCGCCGTCTCGAATCTCCCTCGTGCTTGTGAGTCCTTGCAATCTTGCAACCAAATCGCTCGGCGTTCATCGTCTTCATCAAGCGACCATCCAATCGCAGCTCGGATTATAGCGCCAGCAGTAGCCGGACAGCCCTCTTCCTCGCAGACTTCTGCCTGTGATATCCAATCCTCTCTCTTCGGCATGGCATTTTCCTTGATCAAACTCTTTACCGCCCGCTCGATGATCTTGGCGCAAAGATCGGGCTTGCCAAGCTGCTCTTGTAGTCTACTCGCCTGAATCCAGATTTGACTCGAGGTCGGAATTGCTTTGCGGGCGCTGTTCAATACCATCTGGGCATGCTCCGGTTCACATACCCTGGCGTAACTTAACCAGAGTTCCTCAGAAAGGCGCACGTGTTCCACCGCGGCGGCAAACAAGTTTCGGACGTCTTGAATGTCTTCTGTCTCATTTATCAGAGCTTTCCATAGTTCAACGCTCGTGCCATTCCGATCAAGAGCGAGCCTCAGAACCTTCTTCTTGTCGCGGCTCGTCTGCTCTAGTTCGACAGCCGAAAGCCAAAGTTGGACCGATTTAGGGTTATGATTCAAAGCTTGAGCCGCGATGATCTTGGCATTATGGATGTTTTCACTGTTGATACGGATCGATTCTGTCCAAACAACGATGCTCTTCGGATTCTTGAGAGCTCCACGTTCCAGTATTCTCTTTGCAGTTGACAGTTTACCAGCCATCTCTTCCAGGCGTGCAAGTGCGACGTATGATGGCCCGTTCGTTTCGTTGCTCTTGACTGCCGCCTCAAGTAGGATCCTAGCCCTCTTTACATCTTCAATTGGTAAAGCTTGCCCGGCAGCCGAGGCCTTATCTAGGGCAGTGATGTAACCTTTCGGATCGATCGATGTAGACGTTCCAGAAACAGCAGTCTGTGTTCCTGGGTTGCTTGACGCGGCAGAATCGAGTCGGACTTGAAGAGCCGACTTTTGAGCTGCTCCGATGGAGGCGAAATTTGTCATTGTCCCGTCTCCATCGCTGGAAATACTTGTTTCGAGTTGGCCAGTCTGCGCAGCTGCGTTCAAAACGGAGTCGGGCACAGCGTAGCTTCTTTGAGATAATCGTGCTTCGCGAGCTCGTTTAGCTTTGTGGGTAGCGTCGCTGGCATCTGGAAGTGCAGCCCATTCATCTTCGGTGACGCTGGCGAGTGCTCTCTTTAATGGCGCAAACATGAGCTGTATCTTTGGGTTGTTCCGTTCGTGTTCGTCACGCTCTGCTTGCTCGCGGGCTTCCCTAAAAGGCGGAATATGGTCGGTATCTGTTCCACATGGAAAACACGTTGATGAACACTTCAACGAAGAAGAAGAACCGGGGGGGAAGGGGATGGGGAGGCATAAGAGTACCACGAAAGGAGGGTAACTAACCTTCGCACTTTTCTTCTCTTATCCAACCTGTCATCTATACTCTGAAAAATCCTGTCGGCCTCGTCGTCGTCCTTGTCGTAGTTCATTCCATTTGAAAATAGTCCAACTTCGTTGTCCGGATCCGCGAACCTATCGGCCTCATCATCTTCCTCCGTGTCCTTCTTCTCAACAACGCCGTAGGCTGAGGGCGCAGCCTGTCCTAGTGTCGCAGCGCGTTTCGCAAGCATCTCTTTCATCTGGTCCTCACTGGGTCCTTCCCTAGCAGGACCCAGATCAGACCGCGTTGTGAAGCCTGTTGCGCCACGCCCAAGACCAGCGACATAATTCTCGGGCGCGGGCATGGAGAGGAAATCCCGGCGTGACCCCATCTTGACGGTATTTTGGGGGGGTAGAACGCAAGGGTATATCGTGGGTCGCGGATCGCGGGTTGCTTGCGCGGGGTGTGGTGGTGATGCTGGAGAAAGCTTGAGACAAGCTTCGAAGTCGGGGGTTCGGGAAAGAGATATTTGGCGCTAGGCAATCGTGCACGTGATCGCGTGACAAGCCTTGGGGCTGGCAGCGAACGATCTGAGATTCTCTCCGCAGGGCGACTCAACGGGTACTGGTAAATTGAAAGAGTACTATATTGCTGAGTCATATGTCCGGGGGTTATCTAAGAGGGTATGTCTGCTAGGGAAGTGCCCACAGAGAAAGTTGAATTGGTCAGAGCATAAACCCAAAGTCTAAGAAAACGATCGAGCGACTCAAAATCACTACCAGGTATTTTACACTTCTGTCTGACGGAACAATGTCTCGATAGCTGTTCATTTTCTTTGTTCAGCCTATTGTTTCGTTAGAGTTACACCCCCAGCAGAGATAGGGCATTACAGTATGTGTGGCATCATTCCGTCTATGTAAAGTTGTGCTCGCACATTTTTCTTTTCCTTGTCCTGGATATAGGTGCGCTGAGAGCAAAATTGCTTTGAAATTTTTAGAAGACCCTAACTAAGTATTGACCAACCGAATTCGAAACTATAAACTCGCTCTTCAATCCCATAATGGATATTTTGAAAAAAAGACAGTTGATTGAATTACTATGATGCTGCACGTTGGCATGATTGAAGAGAATAGTAAGGGTATATGCGAATAGACCGTAGAATACTCCTCATATGTTTTGCAAAGATCTGATGAACCCAAGCTGCATTAGCACTACATTATCATGTAGCTGTCCCCATGGGCAAGAAAGCCTTGCCGTTCGGAGTCTTGGCCGTGAATGGATTATAAAGCGGTCTGTTCGGTAGGGGCGGCGATTTTGGGCCGGATGAGACCATGCTGTCGCTTCTGAGATCCCTAGAGCTACAAAGTATTAGCAATCCATGTGCATGCATGACGAACCAAGATTGCCTACCTTTTCGTCCTCCTCGCTTTTCCTCCAAACCATTTCTTGAATCCCTTCGGTGGACGCTCCGTCTGGTCACTGTCCTCCCCTTCTTCCTCGATCCGCCCGACACTACTCCTCGGACTGATTGGACTCGTTGCACTTTCATCTAGACTCCCGCTCCCTACGCCCGTTTCTGTGGCCTCTTCATCGCCATCCTCGGGCGGCACCCACCTCTCCACATCCCCATTGACCACCACAAACCAGGCAACCTTCTCCCCCGGCGCAACCTGATCTCTGAGATCGGCCATGGCGCTCCACACTTCATTCTTGACGCCCAGCCCCCGTACCTCATCAATATCTACACCCAGTGTTACCTCGTGTACCTGATCGCATATATAGGCGTACGGTTGTGATGTTGTTTTGAGATCCACGGGATCGTGTTGTTCGACGAACCGCAGTCCAGGAAGATGTATCATCATCTGGGGGTGCAGCTTGTTAAAGTTCTCGAGGAGGGCATCGGTGGTGGATGGTGCCATCAACCATTCTGGGGCAACATCGTCGAGGTTTTGAATGATGGTGTGGATGCGGATCGCTGGTCGTGGCCAGCGGAAACCGTGAACGAGCCAGGTCGGCATGGTGGAGTCAGGCTAGAAGCTGGTGGTCGTGGTCGAAGTTTGGTGTTCTGTTGAGTTTGATCGAAAGACCTACTATGGCGTACAGCACTGATAAATCCTTGCGGGGTCTAGCAAGCGAAGATTAATATGCGCTCAATCTATCCAAGGCTGAGGAGGGTACCTGTCTTGGTCTATTACTGTTGCAAGCCTAGTACAAGTGTCGGGAAATCGGGTATAATTGTCGAGTCTTGAGTAATTGCTTGTTTTCCCAAGTCTCTTCAGCGCAACTAACTCCCTGAGTAATTGCTTTTATCTTCCAAGCCTCTTCAGCAAATACTAGCTCTGCTTTCGTTCATAGCTTGGTGAGATGGAGATTGTAGTCGTGGCCTCGAGCTTTGGTGACCCAACGGAGGAGTTTATGATCGATGGCGGTTTGTTTGGAGCTGGGCGGCTGGGCTGATGGACGTGAGATCTCTAGACGGAACGTGGTAGATTCGGCAATGTACGTGGTGTAATGCGAGCTGGAGCAATACAATATGTGAATATATGAAAACTTTAAGAAGGGTGGTAAGAGATTGTGATTGATTAACGGGCAGCTGAGGCATGATGTCGAGGACGCTGCCCAGAGTTCCAGGTGCTCTTGCAGAAAGTGTCGGATCAGCGAGTGGTCCAATCCATGCAGGTCACTTTTCTCGGTCCTACTAATAATCAAGCGGCAGCGGCCGCCTTGCCGAACGGCGTCACGATGCGTCACGGTACGTCACGGTCTACATTCACATTCGTTGTCATGGTCTCCACCCATCCCCATCACCATCACTAATCTTCTACTACCTTTGTACTATGGACTACATACGCGTTTGACTGATGAGCTGAAACTTTTCGGTTCGCTCTCCATCCAATCTACCCATTACCTTACCCCTCACCACGCGACCATGCCACTGTACGTTACCCCGCCCATATCCCCCAACCTACCGCACCCCGTCACTTGTTATGTACATACTCTGTACTGTGGGATACACCTGTGAAATGTCTACAAAGTACTATGTAAAGTCTACGCTGCCAGATATCGCAGAGCAACCCTGCCGTTTCTTTGATCCCTTTCATCTGTTACTAGATTTTATGCTTTATCCCACAGTACACACACAGTATATGAGCGCGTGCGGTAGGGCCTTCACCTCCCCTACTGATCAATCTGCAGTCACCTACTTGGCAAGAAGTCATGGAACGTGTACAACCCGGCGAGCATCGCCCGCGTGAAAGCGGACGAGGCGGCGGCCGCTGCTCGCGAAGCTGCCGACGAGCAGCGCATGCAAGAGCTCGACGCCGAACGCCGCGCTGCCATCCTCCGGGGCCAGACTCCCCCACCCCTCCCCGAAGAAGAAACGAACAAGGATGAGAGGGGAACCAGGAGGGCAGACAAGACCAGGGATAATCACGATCGAAAGCGGAGAAAGCTCGCCGGAGAGGATGAGACGGATATGGAGATTCGACTGGCAAAGACGACTACGGGGTCGAAGGAAGGTGCTGATGCCGCTGTGCTGAAGCTGAGGAAACCGGCGAATGATGCCCCGCTGGAGGACCACGCTGGCAACATCAACCTATTTCCCGTGGATCCGAGGGAGACCAAGAGGCGCGAGAAGAATGCGGAGGCCGAGAAGGAAAAGAGAAAGAAGGAACAGTCCTTTGCCGACCAGTACACTATGCGGCTCGCGAACGCTGCCGGCAAAGGTGGACTGGAGAATCCGTGGTACGCTGCAAAGCCACAGGCGAACCCCAAGGAAGAGGAAGACGGGTCTGGCGCGAAGCTCATAGGGTACCCTGGCTTTGCGGAAAAAGACGTCTGGGGCAATGAAGATCTCCGGCGGAAAGAGAGGCAGCAGAATCAAATTGTCTCCAACGACCCGTTCGCCTTGATGCAGAAAGCCCAAGTGCATCTCAAGAAATCCAAAGAAGACAAGAAGAAGTGGGCTGCAGAACGGGACCGCGAGCTTCGAGAGCTGAGAGCGACACAAGAAAGGGAATGGAGGAGAGACAGACATGGCAAACGGAAGGAGCGAGGGGATGAAGATGACGTCGAGAGTTTCTCCGTCGACGTAAAGCATCACGCGAGGGACAGGCCATCTAGACACCAGCGCGGCCACAAAAGTCGGAGTCCTAGTCGTGAACGCCGACATGAACGCACATTGTCACACAGACATGACCGCAAACGGAGTCGAAGTCAGAATCGAGAGCGCCGGGCTGAGAGCAGTCGGAATGGACAGAAGAGTCATAACGGAGATAGTGGCCGAAAATTGCACCGGAGCGCTAATATACGGGAGGACAGTTGAAAAAGTTGACAACCACGGAGACTTTTTTACTGTCCTCTTGTGGATTTTCTTCAAGGGATGGACAAGCATTGCACCAGTAAATCAAAATACCACGCAGGTTACTTTATGCGTCTCGATAAGTAATCAGCTTTCTCCAAATCACATTTATGCGTCGCCTACTTGGGCAATTATGCAATGTTTCTGACATGCTCTTCTTTTCCGAGGCCCAATTAGGCGACGTTTTTTTATTTTCCGACAATTACCATAAATATGTACTGTAACTTCTCTATCTCTCTATCACCATCCTTGCATCTGCATACAACACCAAGATAGTAAACTGCCGATACGCAAATTCCAACAAGACCGAGGCATCTTCACACAATTCGTAAGCAACGTCATCGTTCCCCGCAGTGCGCATTCGCCGTCTGACATTGCCTGGAATGGTGTATTATCAATGAGGAAATAATGGCTAATAACGTGGAAGATGCAACGGAGTGCTAATCATGCCAGCTCTGCCTACGTTATGCCCCACCAAGAGTATCCGCGCCCACATAGCTGCTGCCGAGGGCCAAAAAGTATTTAAGCCGTACAAATGCCCCTCCAGTAATTCCCACTAAGCTCCTCTACCGTTTAATACTGCTCCAAATCACCCACCCCTTCACTACTCTTAAAGAAACGTCCTACTACTGGCGACCAGAGTTTCAACACCATGGCTTCCAACCCCGTTGGCGCATGCTGCGCCGTCGGCGTGAAGCACGAAGGCACTGCGACTGGCGAATTCAAACAGATCGGAGGTGGTGAGTCCAGTCCTGATCAATACAAAGGGTGTTCAATTGACATGTTATGTACACATTGACTAACAACCGCCCAAGTGCGAACATATGTCGCCTACCCCAAGGACAAGAGCACTCAGAACGCCATCGTCATCTTCACCGGTCCGTCCAGACACCATCGATCCCCCACCATTACTAAAAAACTCGTCTAATCACGGATTTTTGACTTGACAGATATCATGGGCATCGACCTCATAAACGTACAGCTAATCGCCGACCAATTCGCCGAAAGCGGGTACTTTGTCGTGGTCCCCGACCTGTTCAACGGGAAACCCGTTCCTCTGAACCCGCCAGAGGGCTTCGACATCATGGAGTGGGTCAGGACCGAAATGCCCACGGTGCCCATCGTGGACCCCATCGTCGAGGCTACGATTAAAGAGTTGCGCGGATCCCTGGGAAGCAAGAAAATCGGTGGTGTGGGGTATTGCTTTGGAGGCAAATATGTGTGCAGGTGGTTGAAGGACGGGCACTTGGATGCGGGTTACACGGCGCATCCGAGTTTTGTGGATGCCGAGGAGTTGCAAGGCATTACTGGGCCGTTGAGTATTGCTGCTGCGGGTATGTACATTCAAGTTTCTCCCTACTCCACTAATACCACATTGTCAACACCTCCCAATCAACTCACAGCCCCTAAAACGCAAAATCCGAGTCAAGAAACAAGAAAACACAAACACCAGCTAACTCAACAACAACAAAGAAACCGACGAAATCTTCCCCACACCCAAGCGCCGCGAAACAGAAGACATCCTCCTAAAGCTCTCCATACCCTACCAAATCTCACTTTTCTCCGACGTCGAACACGGCTTTGCCGTCCGCGCCGATGTATCGATTCCCCGTGTCAAATTCGCCAAAGAGCAGGCCTTCTTCCAGGCAATCACATGGTTCGATGAATACATCAAGAAGGCGTAAGTGAGAATTTCGTAATGCGATTTCGATCCAAGGGGGATGAAGGGGTGGTTGTTGTTAGTAGTGTATAGTCGGTCTGTTTGTAGGGGGCCATGGTAGAAGTCGTCAAAACGTATAACTCCTTGCCCTGCCCGTCCCCGTCCCAGTCCCTGTCCCAGTCCTCTGCACAACCTCCCCATGATCCAAATCCTGCCCCGTCTCAACATCGTCCGAACAATTCCATCCTTCTCCAACCCCATCTGCATTCCTCCACCTCTCCCTCAGTCTCCCCCCTCTCTCGTATTCGACAGAGTACAAAGTGGACACGGCAAATCTGTACACCCACGCTACCCCCACAACGGAGAGGTAGATGCTGTATGAGACGCTGAGAAGCATGAATACCACGATGAGCACTTCGAGAAAGGTTTCTAACGCGCGGTTGTAGGGGTGGAAAGACGAGCGCGATGCTGTGAGGTGGGTACGCGGGATGGATGGCATGGTGCTTTGAGCGTACGGAGCGTGCGGGGCGCAGCGTAGTGGGTAAATGCTGCTGCTGCTGCCGGTGATGCTTGTAAGTGTGGTGAGACGAGATGGACGAAGCGGTGGAGAAGAGATGAGGTGACGGGTTATTAATCAACATTACTATTGGGCTGGCTCCATGGTGATTGCCTCGGCGTGGTCAGTGAGTGCGTGGGAAGGTGTTATCCTGCCGACTTGCTTTGGACCGATGGTCAGGGGGTGGAGTTCTTCTCACACGGCTCACCGATGTGCCGTTTTCCCTTTCATACATATACATGTACTATCGCTGATGCGCTCTATATAAGTACTTGTTGACTAGAATGTATACAACGCTTGGCCCCCCAGGCCCCCTATGAAAAAATCACACTTTGTCATGGAAGGAACGATACCCGCCGGTCAGAGGACTGGACGAATATCGCCTTCACTAAACGCCATGTACCTGTATAATTCGATTCATGGAAGTTGTATCCCGCAACATTCCTCTCGAAGCACTCGCAAGGTCCCAACAGTTACGATATAGCATTGCTGCCACCATACAATGCTATAAGACTTTTGAGCGTGAAATCTACGGAATCCTGGCCCAGTTGCTCGATCGATGTCGAGCTAGAGTCGCTTCATTCATGCATACTCGGAGGCCAGACTTGCGAGGTACCTCGACACGTTTCTAAGCAGACATGGGTGTTGGATGTGCTTGCTACCTACGGGTTAGGATCCCGACAGAGGACGGAGAGGATACGTGTACGCTTGCTCTTGGAGTGATATCAGTAAATGAGGGCTCTGATGATATTGTGGGACCTGTATCTTTCGCGGACTTTCTTGCTCTTGCTCTTGCTCTTGCGACCGAACGGCTTTCGTGGAAACTCATCTCGTATCTCAATGATTGGACCCAAGACATAGATAGAATCGCGGCTACTGAACCATTCCAAAGACGTAAAACTTGTGCTTTCAAGGACGCGCGACGAACTTAAAGACCAAGTCGAACAACCTTGGTCTGAAGTTGTGAGAGTGAATGTAGTCCGAGCGTGCGGGCATGGGTACTACAAGGGTACTCGTAGGCGATTAATTGCACCCCAGTCTAGCGCAATCTGAGCGGTGGCAGAAAACGCGTCCCGAAGTCGTGTCTCGCGTTGCCATTAATTAAGGAAAGTAAGTACCTCCCGCCACAGCTCGTCTCCAACATCGAACCAAGCCATTTCCTTTGCGCCCGATCCGGTTTTCCACATCTAGGTTTCGCTTCAAAATGACATCCAGACCAGAATTGAAGGAGGAGGACGAGTCTAGCTTCTGTAAATTCTTCCGCAACCTCTCCGACACGGGCGAGGATACGATCCGCATCTTCGACAGAGGAGATTACTATTCTGCCCATGGCGATGATGCGAGGTTTATTGCTACGACAGTAAGGCTGTATCGTCTCAATTTCTATTCTGGTTCAAGCTGAGGTTGTTTCTAGGTCTATCGGACGACCGCCGTGCTCCGCAAACTTGGCCGAGACCCAGGCCTCGACTCCGTCACAATGACCCCTACAGTCTACCGCAATTTCCTTCGAGAAGCGCTGTTCAAATTGAGCAAGCGGATAGAGATATGGCAGTCGACAGGGAAGATGCACTGGAAGGTTACAAAGCAGGTGAGAAAGACGACGGAATACAGCGGATTGATATACTGACGAGTGTGCAGGCATCACCTGGAAACATCCAGGACATTGAAGACGACCTTGGCGGACACATCGAAAACTCTCCCATCATACTAGCTGTCAAAATCTCGGCGAAGGCTTCAGAAGCGAGGAAAGTTGGTGTCTGCTTTGCTGATGCTAGCGTGAGGGAGCTAGGTGTTACCGAGTTCCTCGACAACGACCTGTATTCTAATTTCGAATCGCTCATTATTCAACTCGGCGTGAAGGAGTGCCTCATCCAGGCGGATCCCCAAAAGAAGGACATCGAGCTCAAAAAGCTCCGAACCATTGCGGAAAACTGCGGTTGCTCTGTGGGGGAGCGTGGGACGGCAGACTGGGGTACAAAGGACATCGAACAGGATCTTCCGCGGCTCTTGAAAGACGAGCTTGTAGCTGGCATGCTTCCGATCACAGACTTGAAGGTGGCAATGGGGGCTGCGGCAGCTCTGATCAAGTCTCTGGGCATCATGTCTGATTCAGCAAACTTCGGACAATACCAACTCTACCAGCATGATCTGTCGCAGTACATGAAGCTTGACGCGGCAGCGCTGAAGGCGCTCAATCTCATGCCAGGCCCAAGGGACGGAGCGAAGACAATGAGCGTATACGGCCTGCTAAATCAATGCAAGACCCCTACAGGTAGTCGGCTGCTTTCCCAGTGGCTGAAGCAACCTCTGATGGACGTGGTGGAAATTGAGCGTCGACAACAGCTGGTGGAGGCATTCGTCAACGACACCGAGCTCCGGCAAACTATGCAAGAAACACACCTACGCTCAATACCCGACTTGTACCGCCTGGCGAAGAAGTTTCAGCGAAAGGCGGCCACTTTAGAGGATGTTGTTCGAGCTTACCAAGTCGTTATTCGTTTGCCTGGCATTCTAGAGACCTTGGAGGCCGTAATGGACGAACAGTACAAGGACCCACTCGACGCTGAATACACGTCGAAGATTCGCGAATTTTCTGATTCATTTGCGAAATTGCAGGAGATGGTCGAGACGACTGTGGATCTGGAGGCTCTAGACAACCACGAGTTCATCATCAAGCCAGAGTTTGATGATTCCTTGAGGACGATTCGGAAACGACTTGACAAACTAAGGCGCGACATAGAATCCGAGCATCACAATGTTGGACGCGATTTAAACCAAGATATAGAGAAGAAGCTATTCCTGGAGAACCACAAGGTCCACGGGTGGTGTCTCCGGTTAACCCGGAACGAAGCAGGCTGTATCCGCAACAAGAAACAGTATCAGGAATGCTCCACACAGAAGAACGGTGTGTATTTCACGACATCTCTTCTCCAAAAGTTGCGCCGAGAGTTTGACCAGCTTTCTGAGAACTACAATCGCACGCAGACTGGGCTTGTCAGTGAAGTAGTATCGGTCGCTTCGTCTTACATCCCAGTCCTGGAGAAGCTCGCCGCTGTCCTCGCACATCTTGATGTCATTGTCGCATTCGCACACGTCTCCATACACGCTCCAACCTCATATACGCGTCCAAAGATGCATCCACGCGGAACCGGTGACACGATCCTCAAAGAAGCTAGACATCCGTGTATGGAGATGCAGGACGACATCTCCTTCATCACCAACGACGTCAGCCTGGTGCGGAATACTGGCGAATTTCTCATCATCACAGGTCCCAATATGGGAGGTAAATCGACCTACATCCGACAAATTGGTGTCATTGCATTGATGGCCCAGATTGGCTGCTTTGTTCCTTGTTCAGAAGCCGAGCTCACCATCTTCGACAGCATACTTGCAAGGGTAGGGGCAAGTGACAGTCAGCTCAAAGGAGTGTCGACATTCATGGCGGAGATGCTGGAGACTGCCAATATTCTCAAATCTGCCACGAAGGAGTCGCTCATCATCATAGACGAACTAGGACGCGGAACAAGCACATACGACGGTTTCGGTCTTGCCTGGGCTATCTCGGAATACATCGTCAAAGAAATCGGCGCATTCGCACTCTTCGCAACGCACTTTCACGAGCTCACCGCACTGGTAGATACGTATCCACAAGTGCAGAACCTGCATGTCGTGGCGCATATCTCAGAAGGTGCGGACGACGCCGACGGCGCGAAGAAGAAAAGAGAAGTAACACTGCTCTACAAAGTCGAGCCAGGCATTTGCGATCAGTCCTTCGGTATCCACGTGGCCGAGCTTGTCCGCTTCCCGCAAAAGGTCATCAACATGGCGAAGAGGAAGGCCGACGAGCTCGAAGACTTCTCTGGCAAACATGAAGAGAGCTTTGTACAGGCGAGCAAAGAGGAGGTCGAGGAGGGTAGTAAGCTGCTCAAAGAGATGCTTGCGGAGTGGAAAGAAGAGGTCGAGAATGGTGGACTGACTAAGAAACAGCAAGTTGAGAAGATGAGACAGTTGGTCAAGGAGAACGAGGCATTGAGGCAAAATGGGTTCTTCAAAGGTATTCAGGCCCTTTGATTTATGGGACGATGATGGAACGATGGGCTATCGGAGCGGCGTTCTTCGCTTTCGGGTATATGAAAAGGTGTACGTTTAGGTCGGGTCATATGTAGTCCTCGAGATTAGGGTCGTGATATCCAAGTAATTCAAAACAACACATTATTATCATTTGATCGTCTTCGGTAATAGATGCCCGAATATCCTGGCGCTTGGGCCATGCCTCGCCGTAATATGGACCCCGCGGCATCCCACCTTGTTCCAGGTTCCCAACTTCAACTCTCATTCTCAGCCTCCCACTCCCAACTCCACAACCCCTGCATTTCCTTCCGTCGGGCTTCGAAAAAGACTTTGCTGCAATGGCTCCAGCTTCTACCCTAGTAGTAGGTCTTCATCTCTTGTTTAAGAAACTATGAACTAACGTTCGTGTGTAGAATAAGCTCAAGGTGCAGCTCAAGCTGTCCATTTCGCGGCTGCGAATGGTACAGCAGAAGGACTCCGCAAAGGCGAAGCAACAACGTCGAGAGATGGCACAGCTCATAGAGGTACACACAACACCTTAACCGATTCTTCCACTACGTTGTATGCGCCGCGCCTTGCCGCAGGTCATTAAACCCCTCGAGTTTTGTACTAATATAAGAGGAACAGGCAGGCAAAGTACAATCCGCCCGGATACGCGTCGAAAATATCATCCGCAGCGACATAACCACCGAGCTCCACGAAATGCTCGAGCTCTACTGCGAGCTGCTCCTCGCGCGTTCACAGCTCCTCGACCCGCCTTCCTCCCCTTACTCGACACCCTCCCCACATACCGCCATAACGCTCGACCCAGCGCTCGAAGAAGCAGTGCGCTCCATCATATACGCAGCATCACGGACCGATATCAAAGAGCTACATACAGCGCGGAGTTTGCTGATCGAGAAGTTTGGCAAGGATATAGCGGTTGCGAGTATGGAGGGCGAGGGGGTCGCGGAGAGAGTGTTGAACAAATTGAAGTTGGAAACACCAAAGGCGGAGTTGGTGGATGCATATTTGACTGAGATTGCGCGGTTTTATGGCGTCGCTTATGGGGAGGCGGCGCCTGCTGAGGAGGAAGAAGAAGCGGAGGAAGACGATGATGATGAGCCATCTGGCGGTATAGCAGAAGAAGTCGATAGCGGAGCACCACCCGAACTCGAACCCGCACTCACTGTCTCATCAAGTAAAGCCGAAGCTAAAGCCACGATTGCGAAGAAAGAAGACGAAAGGGAAGCCTTGGTCAAAGCCACACCGCCGAAAAAGTTCAGTCCTCAGAGTCCACTGCGCATCACACCCCCGAGTCCGAGTGTGGATAATGTTGCGCCAAAATTGAGATTGCCGGGTAATGTGGCGACGAAGACGAAGGTTGTGGAGGCTAAGAAGCCGGTGAAGAAGCTGGATGATGGGCCGGGTGGCAAGATACCGGATGTAGACGAGTTGGCGAGGCGGTTTGCGGAGTTGAAGCGATGAGAGATGATGGGAGAGCTATGCTGTTGGTGTTGGGGGCCAGGGTTTTGCAAGGGCAGGAGTTTGGCGTATGAAACATGTTGGCTCAATCATGAAAGACAATCAATAGAGGTCAGAATGATACATGTTGCAATACCTTCACACTCCGCGCCTACTTCCTCCCTTTGGCACGTACGAGTTTATTCCAAGAGGTGCGGTTCCCCCCCTCCCTCCAGTTGGACACCCTGGTTCTCTATACGCCCCTATTCGCTATTCGTATACTGCTTCATCCGTCCCGTCCCGCGTTATACCTCCGGAGCTAGGGATAGGATAGCGTTTGGTCGTGTGGGACGGGGTGGAACATATGTACATAGTTGGTGTAGATTTGGAGCCACCGGCATAAGTAGTCGATGGCGACGTCAAATCAGAAGCACCGAGAGACCTACACACATACATACATACATATTAACGCAATGGCAGTCCTACATCTCACTCACCCGTTCCACCCAATAACACAGATCAACACCTGCGGCGGCTTGAGCCTTTGTCAGATTTTATATTAATAACCATAAAAGCAGTGATGCCCTACTTTGGCGTGTCTTTGGCTGCAAAGGGGTTAGTCTCTATAGATGGAAAGGTCACGTGGTTGACAGCGTTCATTCTCCGGTTTGTCAAGGCTGATTTCAGGTTCAACCAACCTGTGGTTCCTGTCCACTTTCGGCCGAGGATCAAGAATTTCGGGGGGGGGGGGGGGACTCGAGTCGTCTCTCTGGCACGATACCTGCCACATTGCGTTAGCCGGTATCGGGGTTCTGGCCCACTAGAGCCGAGCTCGAAGCTGGTTCACACTTGACGATAATTCTGAACGTGGCATTGCTCGGTTGACAGGAAGGATTCATGGTTTTCACCTTGGGTAATATCATTTCCCTTGTTTAGAAACGATACGGCTTTGGAACTGTTGGTTTTCTTCTCAGTGTACTCGATTGCTCACTCGATCTTACCATTACAATAGCAAAGGCAAACTTCCGACTACCTACCAAACACGAAAGAACTCTACGTGATCAGGACCACGGCAGTACTGTAATCTTCCAGAAGTCGACACGATGCTTCCAAAGCCGGAAAATAGACCTGTCCTAGGGACATTTAGTCTCAAGGGCAAGGTTGCTTTAGTGACTGGTGGGTTAGGAGTTCTTCATTTGCCCTTTCAGCGAGTGGTAAAGCGGTCCAGCAAAATAACAGTGCTGACCTTGTATCTACACCAACAGGAGGTAACCGAGGCATTGGACTCGATGTAGCGAATGGGCTAGCCGAAGCGGGCGCTGAAGTCGCCATCGTATACCGGTCATCAAAAGCAGGAGGCGAAGCCGCAGCAGAGCAACTTTCAAAACGACACGACCGCAGAGTCCTGTCGTACCAGACAGATGTATCGGATCCTGAGGCCATTGCTTCTGCTGTCGACAGCGTGGTGCGGGACTTTGGCCACGTCGACATCGTCGTTGCGAATGCGGGCATCTGTACCGAAGTCGACGCACTGGACTTCACGCCGAAACAGTTCCGTGAGCTGATGGCGGTGAATCTGGACGGGGCGTTTTACACTGCTCAAGCAGTGGCCAAGGTGTTCAAAGCGCAGGGTTCGGGTAACATCATCTTCACTACGTCGATGAGTGCGGTTATTGTGAATAGGCCGGAGAGCCAGGCGGCAGTGAGTTTGCTTACCTTCGCCATGAGTGTCTACAACACAACAAATCTTGACGATATGCAATTAGTACAACGCGTCCAAGGCTGGCTTGGTGCAGCTCGCCAAGAGTCTGGCCATCGAGTGGATCGCCTTTTGCAGAGTCAACTGCATAAGCCCGGGCTATATCGCGACCGAAATGCTGGCCGATGCGCCTGAAGAGCAAAAGGCTGCTTGGCTTGCTGCCTCGCCCGCCGGGCGGCTTGGAGAGACGTATGAGTTGAAAGGGGTACGAAGATACATTTTCCATTCCCTGTGCATGGCAGAGCGTCTCATGTTCTGATCTCGGAAGGCTGCTAATCCAATTCCGAACAGGCCTATGTTTTCTGCGCTTCAGATGCATCGAGTTTCATGACCGGTGCGCATATCGTCGTAGACGGTGGATTCTCGCTTCCGTAAAGTTCGAAGTCACTCTTCTTTCCATCTAGCGCCATGTGTTTGTTCACTTCATCCCTTCTTGCTTTGCTCTGCTTTCCTTGTGCCTGTCCAATCTATCCAATCTATCCACGAGCTCTGTAACTCAATAACTAGCTCCGCTTTCCCTTCTATCTCGATCTGCCCTCGGAAGACTCGTTCGCGTAAAACATCGCCCCTGACAAGCTTCGAATTCCCGGGACCCTGAACTCCGGATCTGCTGCTTTCTCCACTCCTCTTCGATACTCCACGATGTCATTAACCGCATTTAGGAGTTCGACGGGGCAGGGAATCGTAAGCGTTGGTTGCATCGTCGACATGTGTAGACCTGTTTAGTTGCAAAGACGTGGAGATATTATTCGGGCTTACAACGTTACTCGCAAGCTTCGTACGAGATGTATCCGGGTGACCGTTGGTAGCAGTGCTTAATATCTCCTCGTCACTTCGGGAAAGACGTGGTCGTAATCAGCTCACTGCTATTCTACACTGGGAACTGATAGATGGTATTGTTGCACGAGTTATCGGGCGTTACTCCATGATACGCATACATACACACCACCGTTGTCGTGGATAACGCCCCTAACTCAATCCGGTAATCCCTCGTAAATTTAGAGCACTGGGGACTTGGCGGCGGTGAGTCAAAAGTGCTGAACGGCGGACGAACACCCCCGCCGACGTGACCCTGCGAGGGAGAGTGTACGACGCATCTTTGCGTATTACAGACTTCCACGGATCGAACCAGGATTGCAGACTCGATTGTGTAGAAACAGGAAAAGACATCCTACGTTGCCTTGAGAGATTGTTCAGACGCGGGTTGGTGTTTGGTGGTACAAGATGTGCAAGGAGCCCGATGGAGGAAGTAATGCATGCATGCATGCACTTGATCGAACTGTCCGGTGAGTTGGCTGGAGAGGGATAGACGACATGTCACATGAGCTTACGTGATCAAATGTGGTTGGTGCCAAGACACGATATCAATTTCGTGGAGTGGATCGAATTGATCAAGCAAGATGTGAATTAGAAGACGTGATCGTTTTGAACTGACAATCATAAGGGCCGTTTGCATAGAGTATCATCATCGCTCGCAAGGATAAGGAACAACGGTAGTAGAAGAGAAACTAAGTGGAAGTCAAGTTTCAACATTGGAGGTTTCTTTTTTGCGTTTGGTGAGCAGCATCGTTGATGGATCACGACGAAAGCTCTGTTGTGTCTTCTTCCTTGACTAGTCGATTTCAAAAGCTTTGATGTTTAAGTAAAGTAAAACTATGACGTGTATACTGATTATACTCGTTTCTAGATGTTCGATTATATGTTCTCCTCCTAGTAGTAGAACGTGATAAATACAAGGCGACGGGCATACAAGGTGAGGTAACTGCCTGGACACTGAACTCACTGTAGTAATAGTCCGGCCATTTTCCAAAAGGCGGAATGTTTACCATTGAACATTCACCATCGGCCAATTTTGCAGCATGCAAGGCCTCCTCGGAGAACGATCCTCACTCAGCCCCGTGCCCAAACGGCCAGGGAGGTATCTATCGCTATTCCGATTGTGGGAGCGGACCGAGGATACAGTAATAATTGCTATATCCAGTGCGTCCGTCGTCTGTGCATCCCAGGATATTAATAATTACGCGTTTCTCGACCCACGACATAATTATAACATTGAATATGCCCATAATCGCCAAGTCCGCGTCCCGATATTGTAATAGAAAGGCATCCCATTGATACACTTCCTCTGCATAGTTACTAGGAAACATTCACCCATCTCGACGCAGAGGGGTGTCTGGCCCAACGTCCATTTCTATACATGGCATGATGTATTCGCCCAGACGCACACGCTATACCGTTCAAGTCGGTGACGGGACTAGGACGTAATATACATTGCGTGGTCGGATGCAGTAGGTAGTTCGTTGGCATGGGCATGGGCGTGGGTGTGTTGACCAGGAGCTAGAATACGACAGCGAAAGTGTTGCACGCATGACATGTAGTCGTCAAGCGTCAATAGACAGTTTCCAGCGGGGGTGGAAAAAAGGAAGGTGTGTTGTAAAGATTGGGGGGG
>MU005767.1:417058-435389 GCA_010093715.1 Pleomassaria siparia CBS 279.74 | reverse complement strand
CCATGGCGAAAGCTTGACATTACAGTTCATCTTGGAGTTCCATTCACTGCCGAGCTAATCATCATCTCGCTTATTCCCGCGAATCCTTCCCGTCTGTTTATACATACGTCCCGGATCCTTCAACATGAAGCTCTCCGTCCTCCTCCCCGTCACCCTGTCCCTGACCGCCGCACACGCAGCGCCGTCCAAGCTTCAGGATCGCGTCCAGCGTCGTGCCGCCCGCGCCCGTGGCTCGCAGCCCCTGGCCAAGCTCTCGGAATCCTCTTTCAAGGAGACGGCGGCCAACGGAACCGCTCACGTCGACTACTCGTCCAACTGGTCCGGCGCCGTTCTCGAGTCGCCCCCGTCGGGGACGACCTTCACTTCGGCCTCGGGCCGCTTCACGGTGCCGACGCCCAAGCACGTCGGTAGCGGGGGCACCGAGTCGTCCTCGGCGTGGGTCGGCATCGACGGCGACACGTACGGAGCGGCGATTCTGCAGGCGGGTGTCGATTTCACCGTTTCCAGCTCGGGCGCGGTGAGCTACGATTCGTGGTACGAGTGGTATCCCGACTACGCCTACGACTTCACCTTCTCGGTCAAGGCCGGGGATGTGATCAAGGTCGACATCGTAGCCACGACCACGTCCAAGGGGACCGTGACACTGACCAACGAAACCACGGGGAAGAGCGTCAGCAAGACGCTCACTGCGCCTGATTCGTCGAGCAAGCTGGGAGGCCAGAATGCAGAGTGGATTGTCGAGGACTTTGAGGAGAATGGGAGCTTGGTGGCGCTGAGCAACTTCGGGACCGTCGTCTTTACGGGCGCGACTGCGGGCACGGCTGCTGGTACCAGTGTGGGGCTGACGGGGGCTACCATCATTGATTTGAAGCAGGGTTCTACTGTGTACACTGATGTGACTATCGATAGCTCTTCCCAGGTCACTATCGAGTACATATAGAGCGATCCGGTGGTGACATGATTGACGGCTGGGTGTTGGATTGGACGAGCTGATTGATGACTGGGGGTTGACTGGGGTTGACAGGGGGTTAACATCCAGACTGGTTACGGAACTATTGTGTGTTTTTGGAGGGACTGGATATATAGCTAGAGACGTCAGCCAAGTTCGTAATGTAATCCATATATGATGAGTACATGTGTTTGTCCGGGGTGCTCATTCATACCTGGACTTTGTGAAAACCTTTTTTTTGGCACTTTGTATTCAGCATATCGTGAATAGCAGTCGAACATGTTACCGCCCTCCACCCTCTTCCGTTCGGTTCGACCTCTGCAGTCCCCACTCTTTCCCTCTCCCCAATACCCCATATCTTCCCCTCATCTATCCCGTATACCCCACCTGACACCTCTCACCCTCCATCAAGCAATACGGCATCTGGATTGGCTCCGCGCCCACCCCCATGGCCACAAGTCTCTCCCTCATCTCGCTCAGTCTCGGACTAGCGTCAATCTGGCTTCTGTTCCTGCCCTCTGCATCCTTCGCTCCAGACCATAACACTTCGGCGGCGGCGGCGGCTCGGGGCCAGACCATACCTACAAAGTTGCCAAGGTCAGCAGATTATCTCGGCGGGTATGTGTACTCGGATTTTGCTTACGATCGAGGTTCACGGGGTCAGTTTGCTCGGCCCACATATGCGCCTCGCCGCCGAGGACGAGATGCTGAGACTCGAGGGGGACACCCGAGAGCGGGTCGTACGAGTAAATGAGTCTCCAGTTGTGAAAGGGAGCGCAGTAGTCGTTGTACGGCCAGTAATTCGCGGCAACCGAAGGATCAAAATCCAACCACTGTCCCTTTCCACAGTCGAGATACCAATACTCATAATTCCCCACCAAGGCCTTGTGACCCGCACCCACAATCTTCGCAACCGCCTCATCGCTCTGCCAACTCTGCACGACGACGTCTTCGCCCAACGTCAGATTCCAATCCAGCAGCATCTCCTCCCAGACAATCGGCGTCAGTCCCAAACTTCTCACTTGGTCATGGTTCCGATCGACGAATTTCTGCATCAAGGGTTGCAAGACAGCGGGGTCACTGGAGTTCACAGTATTATCTAGTGTGTAAGCCATTTTATTGACTTCGTCGCCGCCCGTGTGAAAGTACGAAGTGTAGGGAAGGATCCGCGGGAGGAGGTCGGCGAATAAAGTATCGAGAAAGGCGGACACGGCTGAGGAGTTCAGTTTGAGGGTTCCCGAGGGCGGCTCCGCGGCGTACGTGTCCCAGTTGGGCTGGATATTGAAGGCGGCGATGAGATCGGGGTAACTGTACGCTATACTCGACGTGTGGCCCGGCATATCGATCTCGGTAATCAACTGTACGCCCTGCACGGCAGCATGCCATTGCAACTCGCGAAAATCGTCGACCGTGTAGACCAAATCCGGGCGGTACGCGCCCTTCTCGCTCAACTCTGGCAGAGCGGGTATCTCAAGAGGCCAGGACTGTCCATCTGTGACGTGCAGGTGGAAGCGATTCATCTTGTTGTATGCACATGCATCGATCATGCGCTTGATATCACCGACGCTGAAGTAATTCCGGGCTACATCTAGATTGAGGCCGCGGTGCTGGAACGTGGGTGCATCGGAGATGGACACTGGTGCCAGGGATGTGTATGCACTGTCAATACTCGAGTGCGCAAAGAATAACTGAGTGAACGTCGTCAGACCCCTGACTATGCCTACACTCGAGTTTGCTGAGATTGTCGCCTCGCCCTCTTTTGTTAACTCCAGCGTATATGATTCGTCCACCTCGCCCGCGAGAGGCTTGGTCACGTTCTCGGGGTGATTCTTTAGGAGGGAGAGGTTGATGCAGGATATATATGTAGCTTCCCCATCTTGCGGCTCGTCCCAGTTCCGGGGGTGGAACTTCCAGGGCACGAAGTTTCTGTGAAAGATTGTTTTGTAGGTTTGCTTGATAGCGTAGTCGATCACGTGGTCCCCAGTTGGCGAAGCGTTGTGAGGTACTTGATCATCCTCATCTTTCCCGCCGACAGCACTATGTGGGTGGAGGAGACTGCGGTTATACACATCAGACTTAACCTGCAATGCAAGGCTCTGTTAGCCCAAGGATGATGTGTGGACATACACGTGAGGATACACATGGAACTCGTTCGGGGGTTGAAATAGAAGAGGAGGAGGGAGAGATCCAAAGCCTACATCTGCATTACCTGCAACACCAACCACCCAGTAAAAAGCAACGTCTTCTTTGATCCAAATTACAGTGTCGCCATGCGTGTATTCCTTGGGTATGGGCCATATGGCCGCAGCCAAGGATATGGCAAGGAAGAGGGACAGGAGAGATTTCATCGCGAAAGAAACGGGAGGTGAGGGGAGGAGAGAGGAGGGAGGGGGAAAGGCAATGAGGAGAGAATAGCTCCTGACGTATAGCCAACGGAGATGGGTTGGTAGGGAGGTGAAGGATAGGAATGGGGGGGGGGGTTTGTTTATCTATACTCTGTACATACATGTACCCTGGAATGGACGATTAAGTTCTGAATCTCTCACCACTATTTTGGTGACACAGGGCCGCATCTAGACAGCCGACGGGCAATTGAGCTCCTCAGGTGAGGTCATGAGAAGCGGTAATAAGGTTATTAGCCGAGACATATACATATTACCCCGCTTAGTCACACCATAGATGACGGATTAATCACCGTTTGGGAAGGTAATTAGATGAGATCAAATGTCTTTAAGTGATATATATATATATACATAATTTACACTGTGGGCGAATCGTCTTCAAATCATATATGTAGTGTCGGCGAAATATCTTCAAATCATATATACATATAGTGTGGGCTCAATTCTGAAAGTCAAATCATCTTCGAGTTGCTCTAAAAAGCAAAGCCAAAGCCCATAATTTCCAAGCCCATAATTTCCATGCCCCATTATTAAACTTGATCATCGTGAGTGATCATCAATGCATGGCTCCTCAAAGAGTTGCTTCTATCACACAAAAACAAGGGTACCAAATAAAGGTACCTACCGTACCCAAACGCCATCGCTGATGCCAGTATACTTTTCAAAGACGAAAGCAAAAACCAAATGTACGGGGGTATCATCGCTCGTGTTTTACACGATGACGGAAATCGCACCGATGCAGGCCGCTAGTAAAACGAGGCCCCAGTTGGCCAGCAACTGGAACGAGCTCGGCGCAGAAGAAACAGGAGGAACAGAGGATTGCGATTGACCAGCATTGATCCCCATGGCGTTGGCCTGGGTACTTGTTGGGGCAGCTTCTGTAGTGATGAGGAAGCCCTGGGAGTCATAGGATGTGGGGAGTGACGAAGCAGCCGCCGCCATGGTAATGACTGTTGTGAAACCCTGTTGGTCATAAGTAGTAATTACTTGGACATCAGAACCGCCAGTAGATGACGCCGGTGAGGGAACAGAAGATGGCGTAAAGGAAGCGGGTAGGGATGTTGACTAGAACGTGTTAGCATTTGTTCGTACTGATATTAGAATGGGAAATAAAAGAGCTTACTGACAGGTGCCGCACTGGGGGGGACTACTTTGCCGGAATTTGACACTGTCCATCCGCTAGGAAGGCCAGGGTAGTTGGCATATGTGGGCTGAGCTGCCGTGGACGTAGCAATCGTCGTACCAGGAATCCAGGGGTAGACGCTGGGCTGGACGTAGACTGAGGTCTCGGTTGGGGTGAAGGGGATGGGCTGGCCCGAGGCTGTGGCAGTGACGGCCGGGGGGTTTACGATGACGGAGCTTCCACCGTTGTTGATAGTGCCACCGTTGGACTTGATAGACGTCCATAGTCCGCTCTGGTCGCCATAGCTGTACGTGGAGCCGGTTGAGTAGTCGGCGACCTGGAGCGACTTGACCACCATGGTGAAGGGGCCTTTGGAGTAGTCGGTCTGTCCGCCAGCCCACTGGATGGTGCCAGGGGCGTTGGCCGGGTCGCCGCCGCTCCATGCGCCGAATTTGATCTGCATGGGAGTCTGGGGGTATTGGTTGTCGGCGTTGGCAGGCTGGAGAGTTCGGACGGTTACGCCGTTGATAGACCAGACAATCTGGGTTGAAGTCCACTCGATGGCATATGTCGTGAAGGTGGTCTGGCTTCCGGCGTCGGCGTGGAATGCACCACGGTTGTAGGTTGTGGTCTGGCCTTTGCCGAAGTAGTTTGTCTGAACCTCGGCGCCATCTGCTCCAAGCCATTCCCAATCAATCTCGTCAAGATCGTCCGACTGCATGACGAAGCTGCTGACTATGCCCGTGCCTGGTGCCGCCTTCATGACGACTTCGACCTTGCCAAACATGATGTACCATTTCGAGGTCAATTGCGGAGCATCGCCCGACTTTGAGACTGTAAAGGATACGCCATCGGAGCCGTATGTGGTGGTTCCCTGCGGGGTGAAGCTGTCGGAAGCGGAGGTCAAGTCGATGCTAACGGTGCGACCGAGGGCCGAGTCTGCCGGACAGTCGGTTCGCAGGGTGGGATTGCAGTTTGTGTATGTTTGTGCAAACGAGGGTGCGACCAAGAGTGCTACCGAAGCGAATGTAGCGATTGCGCCCATGGTGGAACGCATGCTGGTTGCAAGGGGGATGGGGGATGTAAAGTGAGAGGAGACGCCTTGACAGATATGATTCGATGAAGCCGAATTAACGATGGCGATGTCAATGAGAAGAGGCACGAGGGAGCAACAAACAGCCTGTGCGAGTCGAGGTTATAAGGATGAAGGAAGGTGAGTGGAATACTCGATGGGGTGAATGGCCAAGGGCGAGAAGTGGGATGATGGCTGTCACAGGGTACCAACGGATGGTAGCATACTTATTGGAGGACGACCAGCCATCCTTTAGACAGCACTTACGTGGTCACGGCGATTTATCATGGCACATTGGGTCTTGGTCGCTCGTATTCGTCGAATATGGACGAGGTTGGTGTGGAAACAAATTAATTAGTACAATGGAAGGGAGGCTGGTTGGCGGGTTGACGGGCTCCCCAGCCACCTCATCACCGCTAAACTTTTGTAGACGTCACACACCGATACATATCACACACACCGTCGTCTGCGCCCATGCCCAAGCAGGAATAAACCAGGCTGACCGAGCAGAAACCAGTCGGGATGATACAAAGGTAATAATTAATAATAATAATTTGGGTGAGTGGGTCAACTGTGAGTAGGTAGTCATGGGATGGCATGTCACGTGAATGATAAGACCCCGCCACAACACCACATCCAAAAATCCACAATGCATGATGCACACAGAACAAGACGAATACGAGCTGCAGTCGCTGCTATCTTTAGCCCTCGGCGTCTTCAACCCCAATAATTAGTGTGGACCCTGCATACTGATATTCAATAATTAACTATTGTTTATTCGTCACTTCGGACAACAACTCCTTTTCTCCATGTCTCTAACAAACGCGACTCCGCTAGAGGTCGCACGCGCCGCCAGACTTGGGTCTCGTAAACTCGCCGTCCTCTCCACCGAGCATCGGAACGCGGCACTGACGGCAATTCACCAGGCATTGGCCGATGGGAAGGATGCAGTGCTTGCGGCGAATGCAAAGGATCTCGATGCTGCAAACAAGGCGGCCGAAAACGGCACCTTGAGCCAGAGTCTTGTCAAGAGATTAGATTTGGGAAAGAAGGGAAAGTATGAGGATATGCTGCAGGGCATACTCGATGTGCGAGAACTGGAAGATCCAATCAACAAGACAACCGCACGCACCCTCCTCGACGACAACCTCACCCTCTCCCGCACAACATGTCCCATCGGCGTGCTCCTCATCATCTTCGAAGCCCGCCCCGAGGTCATCGCCAACATATCCGCCCTCGCCCTAAAATCCGGCAACGCAGCAATTCTCAAGGGGGGCAAGGAATCCAGTCACAGTTTCGCTGCAATCGCCTCAATCATCTCCTCTGCTCTATCCAAGACCGCCGTGCCGTCGGATTGTTTACAGTTGGTGCAAACGCACCATGTCATTGCCGATCTGCTGAAGCTGGACGAGTACATCGACCTCTGTATCCCCCGGGGCGGCAACAAGCTTGTGCGAATGGTAAAAGACACGACTACCATCCCCGTACTCGGTCATGCAGACGGAATATGCTGCACATATCTCTGCGCCGACTACCCACCTGAAAAGGCCACAAAAGTGATCCTCGACGCCAAAGTCTCGTACCCAGCTGGTTGCAACGCGCTAGAACAACTCCTCGTCTCTCCCGAAGCCCTGACGACCGTCCTCCCACCCGTCGTCACTGCCCTCCTACAGGCTGGCGTCTCCCTCCGATGCGACGGCCCATCCCTTGAAGCACTACGCCAGAACCTCGATGCGCAATCCGCAGCGCTGCTGCAGCCAGCTTCAGATGCCGACTTTGACACGGAGTTTCTCGACCTCATCCTCGCCATAAAGACAGTTGCAGATGTATCAGAAGCCATCACACACATCAACGCGCACTCATCCCACCACACGGACGCGATCCTGACCCTCTCCCCCTCCACTGCCCAATCCTTCATCGCAGCCGTCGACTCGTCCTCGGTGTACTGGAACACTTCCACCCGCATGGCCGACGGCCAGCGCTACGGCTTCGGCACCGAGGTAGGCATCAGCACGAACAAGATCCACAGCCGGGGGCCCGTCGGTCTGGAGGGACTCACCATCTACAAATGGGTCTTGGTAGGCGATGGACAGGCCAGTGTGGATTATGGCTCGGGGGGGAGGAAGTGGAAGCATGAAAAGTTGAGTGTTGAAGATGTGGAGGGAGCGGGTGAGTGGACGGCGAGGAACGAGGAGGAGAGGGAGGTCCTGAGAACCTTTCGGGCGGGTGCGGGTGCAGAGAGTACTTGAGGGAAGCAAAGAATATAAAAACAGAGCCAAGGGGAATACCTGAACTCTTTGTGGTTATGGTAGAATCTACATGTGCATTCAATTTACTTACTTGCACATACACACATACACACATGCACAATATAACAAAAGCAATGATCAAATCCAAAGAAGAAGAACAAGAAAAAGAAAGTCTTTCACATCTAGCATATCCATTCCCCGTCTGTCTTTCTGTCTGCCTGTCTGTCTGTCTGTCTATCTGCTTGGTAACCACCCCCCACCCACCTTCTCCCCACGCCGACCTACACAACGAGGAGCAGTCCAGGATAGTATAACAATAGTGCACGCCCCCCCTCCCTTCCCTCCCCCATCTCCCTATCTCTCTCTATCTCTCTGTGTCCACTACATATACTGTACAAGTGCGCATATCCCACACCACATGAGCTTTAACACATGTCACATGTCGCGTATCACGTGTTACAATAGCCAAGCACAAGCACAAGCACAAGCACATACACACATACACACATACACACACACACACAGGCACGAAGCCTCTGTGTATCATACCTTGTTGAAAGGGATTGATTGATTGATTGATTGATTGATCGATTGCTAATTACTGTATGATCATTATTAATTAATTACCTACCTACCTACCTACCCCTTGCATGCATGTCTGTACCCGGCGTACCCGCCGTGCCGCCTTGGGTTCGGCTTCGGCTTCGGCTTCGGCTTCGGCTTCGTTCCATGTATATATACATCACATATATATGGTAGGTATTATTACACATATTTACTGTACCTGCTACACAGCTATGGTTACAACGTGACAATTTGGCAGCCAATCCATGAGCACCACTGTCTGGTGTCTGGCAAGAAACAAAAAAAAAACACCTGCAACCGACACCTACATAACACGACACGACGGGAGCATAGGACTACTGAATGTGGCAATACGTCAAGTTTGACCTCCATCCCTCTCGTGCTAGGTGAAGCAAGGGCGCAACGCGCCTCCGTTTGACCGTTCGTGTCAAAACCATTATTGCATCACAGTTTCAAAAATAAGATTCATGGTCAAAAGGCCCCTCCATCTTATTGCAAAGGCAAACCGGTCTATATCTATCTACGAGAGCAGCTCAATGGCCCGATTGAGAAAAGCGCGCCCTATCTACAGGTTGTATGTAGTGGTCCCAACTCTGAATCTGCACAAATGCTTTGCCTCGCCAATGCAAGCATAGAGCACTGTCAACACTCCCTCTGCATTTCCGATTCCAGTTGCTCCTGTCCATATGTTCCATGTCATGTCCCTTCGTCACCTGCACCCAGCGTGGTATCCTGAGCCCAAATACGCTCCCCAATCCCATAAATCGTCGCTGCGTCAACCAACCCAAATGCACTTAGTCAATGTTCTTCTTGCTCTTGGCAAACTGTTGGGCACCCTCTACAAGACGGCGCTCCGTGTTCTGGCGCCCATTGACAAAGTCGGGGTAGTTGAGGGTCAGCTCAACAGCACCGTTGACAATGTTGTCGGCAGCCTCGACACCTAGCATGAACGAGTGGTCCTGGTTGCCGACCTCGTAGCGCCAGGATCCGAATCGTCCCCGAGACCAGATGTCCTTGGCCTGGAGAGCGGGCAGAAGCTTCGTCAGGACGCCCTCACGCTCTAGGGTAGGGGTTGGGTATCCGTGGTCGAAAGCGCGGTGGTAGGTAGAGACGATCTCGTCGTCCGACTTGATCATGTCGGTGTTGATGAGGCCCTGAATGGACTCGCGGAGGAGGTTCTTCACATCCACAGGCTTCATGCTGGACTCGGAGACCTCAACCATAATCGACCAATATGGTCCCTCCTTGGGCTCGCTGGAGCTTGGCTTCGAGCCATCCGCAAGTTGTTGGGTGGGCAGCTTGACGTCCTTTTGCGGCTGGTTGTAAGGAGAGTAGTTAGAGAAGATGGTGGCACGGTAAAAGGGGCAGTTGTCCTCGGGGAAGTACAGCCAGCACTTGTCGCCGATGCGCCCGGGTAGCTCGCCTCGGATTCCAACGCCGATGACGTGTGTGGTAGAGTAAAAGAGACCCTTGCTTAGGGTGATCAACTCTTTGTCGCCCATGTGCTCGACGAGGCTGTCTACTGCCATTGTGTTGATCAATTTTTCGTACTTGACAACAGTTCCGTCCTTGAGAGTGACGCGGTGACCGTCGGCGTCGACCTTTGTGACGGCGCCGTGCTCGCCAAATCGAGTGTTGGGCTTGGGGAGAGTCTTCGCAACGGCAATCCAGATACCACCCGTACCATCGCGGGCTGGGAAGCGGAAGGTTGCATTGGGGCCCCAGCCTCCGGCTGTCTTGTTTTGGATCACATTCGAGATGACCTTTTTAACATCCGGGGTAGCCACTCGCTCACCGAGCCATGCACATTGCATCTGTCCAAATTGTAAGCCTGGTGAAGAAAATTGTTCGCACTGGCCGATCGTACCTTTGTTGTGGGAACTGCCCAGACCTTGTAGTTGTACGGTCTCATGAAGAGGTCGGCAACACCAACGCCCATTGTCCGCAGAATAAACTCGTCAAAGTCCTTTGGCTTGGTGGCATTCACACGCCCCTCGATGACAGCGTCAATCATGCCATCGATGCACTTGGCCTGATCATCCTTGCCCAGCATGGAGATGTTATTCTGGAACGGGTAGGGGACCCACATCTCCTTGCAGCGCACATAGGAGATTCGCTGGTGGGTGTACCAGTCGTCCTCGTTTGGGAGCGCCTCGTCGATGCAATCGTCGAAGTACTTGTAGTGGGAAAAGATGACATGGCCACCGACATCGTAGAGCTGCGGTGGGATTAGACTCGGCGGGGAAGAGCAATTGGCAGCGGAGGGTACCCACGAATCCTTCCGGGGTGACGTCTGTCGAGGCCAAACCACCGGGCGTCTCATTCGAGTCGACAATCAACCATGAAGGGCCATCCTGTGCTGTTTTTAGACCCGCCCCACGCGGCTTCACGTATTCTAGGAGATGCTCACGATTTGATTGAGGCGTTTCGCTGCTCCGAGACCAGTCGGACCGGCACCGATGACTAGCACGTCGACCGAACTGCGTTCCTGTCAGCCAAAGCTCGAGGGGGGGAGGAGGAAAGTGAAGAAGAGTGAAGCAGGCGGTGAGGAGCTTACATTTCTTCCTTGGCGGATCCCATGGTGCCCTGCAACAACTCCTGGAAACTAGGGATTCTCTTTAAAGTCTGGCGGGCGTAACTGAGCATGTACTCTCGTCGACAGGGGCGAGATCAATGGGAGCAGCGCGAAGTCGTGCGTGCGTGCGGTGAGGGAGCGGGGTGAGGATTTTGGTATCGCGTATCGCTGAGGTACTGTTATATAATCAGGGCCACCCGCCAAGACATCAGTAGGAGCTTGTTCACTGCCCAGGGGCGCTATTACCGGTAGCTCTCCGCCGGGATCGCTCGAAGCGGGATCCTTCGAGAGCCCCTATTAATTACTGTACAACACGGTATGTAAGTATGTATGTCAAATGTATGGTACAACATATGTAGCTATCATCACATCATTCGCGCACGGTTACCTCTGTAGTAGGTAAAGTATGAACACAGTAAATTAGGAGCTACAAGTATTGATTAATTATGCATGGTCGCATGCCACATTGATTGGTGATGGCCTGCCTGCAGAGAGCCCCCTATCCGAGCTCGCTCTGCACCTCCCTGCAACCTCCCTGCTGTATTACCTTTGGTACAGAGGTATGTATGAGCCCGTGAACTGCCCATAATACCCCTAGAGGATGCGGCAACGAGTGGCAGAAGGGCGTGCAACCAATGACGGCCATCTCTCTCTCTAACAACCACTTTGGAGACCAAATGGTGGTTTGATCATTATTGATGACAAGTTTTTTGTGGCAACTCGCTCTCAATCACAAGCACACAACCCACAGCCTACAGCCTACAGGCCACTCGCACTCGCCTCATCATCCTGTCGCTCACGGCGCAATCTCGACGCGGACATACTATGTACAGTACTGTACTGTAATTATTAACGGTCGCAATAATAAACTTGTGTACCTCTAATCTGGACTGGTTTCGTCGTGCATAAATAACCGTCCCGTGTCCTGTAGTTTCGCCGACTGGCGTACAATTGAAATAAAAGTACACGCGTAACCCACAACAACGACCCACCAAGACCGAGGCGGGTTTGTTTCACTGCGTTGTCCGCACGTCGCCACGACTTTTCAGATCTGCCCTTCCCAGCATGTCACCCACCACCGTCTTTGTCCAGATATAAACCCATGCCCTCTTTTCATACAAGCTCGGACTAGGGGCCACTCACTTACCGTAATCAGCCTTAGCCTGTGGGTTTTAGGTCCTCATCTTGGCATTAGCCCGCCCCGATCTCTTCCCCCCCCGAACACACGCTCGACAACCACTTAACACCACCACCACCACCACCTCGACATCGACAACCGCCTCGCCCCTCTACCCACTCCACAGTGTCTCTTCCTTGCCTGCGCCAGCACGCCTGTCACCAACATGGCCGACGAGAAGGTTAGGTCGTCGATTGACGCCGCCCGCGACCCTGCACAACCAGTGCTGCCAGTGACGGAAAAGCCTCATACCTCACCAGAGCCGGCCTCCTTTCACCCTGCTGTCTACATCGCGTACGCCGGCTCCAGCCATTGCCTCCTCTTTGACCCCACGCTGACTCCCGGTATAGGACGTGGATCACCCTGAGTTCGAGTGTCATTGTCTTCAACAAGTACATACTACACACCGCAAAGTTTGGTCAGTAACGGCTCCCCTCCAAGAAATCATTTCGCCCGCTAACTCCATCGTAGAATTTCGTAGGTCGAACAAGCCTCCATTCTGCTTGCTCCTTCCTCGGGCTAATCAATCTTAGCCATCTTCCTCACAACATGGCATCTGGTGTTTGCGACCTTCATGACCCAGTTCCTCGCCCGCTTCACCACTATCCTAGACTCGAGAAAGAAGGTCCCGATGACCGGACGCGTATATCTGCGAGCCATTGTCCCGATCGGCGTCTTCTTCAGCTTGAGCTTGATCTGCGGTAACAAGGCATACTTGTATTTGAGTGTGGCTTTCATCCAGATGCTCAAGGTAAGTCGTATTAGGGATCTGGGGCTGAAACAACTACTAACATTCGCAGGCTACAACACCCGTCGCTGTCTTAGTTGCAACCTGGGGAATGGGAATTTCACCCCCGAACATGAAGACGCTTGGAAACGTGTCCTTTATCGTTATCGGCGTCGTTATCGCGTCCATGGGCGAAATTCAATTCAACATGACCGGCTTCCTCTACCAGTGTGGTGGAATCATCTTCGAGGCCATCCGTCTGGTCATGGTTCAGCGCATTCTCAGCTCCGCCGAGTTCAAGATGGATCCCCTGGTCTCACTCTACTACTATGCACCCGCTTGCGCCGTCATGAACGGAATCGTATGCCTCTTCACCGAGTTTTCTGAATTAACCATGGTGGATGTTTACCGCGTTGGCACCTTCACGCTCTTGGCCAACGCCAGCGTTGCCTTCCTCCTCAACGTATCCGTGGTGTTCCTGGTAAGTCGCTGCTTCTTGAATAAGATCGCAGCTCACCGCTAACACACATCAGATCGGCAAGACTTCGTCCCTCGTCCTGACCCTCTCCGGCGTGCTCAAGGATATCCTTCTCGTCTTTGCGTCCATGTTCCTCTTCCGCGACCCCGTCACTCTCGTCCAGGCCTTTGGCTACGGAATTGCCCTTGCTGGTCTTATCTACTACAAGCTCGGTGCGGAGAAGCTGAGAGAGTACTTTAGTCAAGGTGGCATGATGTGGGGCGAGTTCGGCCAGCGACGTCCCGCTGCTCGCAAGCTCGTTGTTTTTGGCCTGGCTCTATCCTGCATATTCCTGGTCCTTGTCGGTCTTGCTCCAAGGCTCGCCCCCGAATCGACCGACAAGTATTTCAGCATCGGCAACATGGTTGGTAGTTAAGCATGAGGCAATTTTAGACTGGCCAACGGTCGGTCACGCGGTCAACCCGAGTGCTTGCTTTACATTCTGCTTTGTTTTTTCTACCTTCGGTTTGATGCGGTCGTGCAGTGGCAAATGGATTGATGTGCTATGGGGTGCTTATCGCGTAGAGAAGCGAGTCTTTTGCTCCGTGGGCCTATCTTTCCAGAGGCTACATCTTTTGGGCTTCTTTCCTTGCTCTTGGTTCGGCGAGCAATTATAGCATTGTAGTGTCGTTTCTTCACAGACCTGGAGTTACGAATTGGGAAAACGATGAAAACTACACATGGTGTCTTTATAGAAGGATCTCACAGTGTTTGGACGAACTGCGACGGGTATATACAAAAGAACTATGTAATTCTAATTGGACGCGTGAAGAAACCAAAGACTGTACATATCTGCGTGCTGTGCTTGCTGCGCACTCGATGGCAATTTTTTGCGTTACACGATAAATTCTGCCGGGCGGTCCATTGGCGAATCCCCGCCAAGACGCTAGATGAGTTCGCCCACACAGCATCAAAATCCCTCCGCGACTTTCACAATCAACCTCAACCGACACTAACAAACAGCCCTCAGTTCATCAGCAACAATGGGTATCGATCTTGACCGGCATCATGTTCGAGACGGGCACCGCAGTATGTGAAACCCCGTCGAGTCGGTTGGCAGCAATGCCCCGGCGACGCTGTCCTCTGGACGCAACATGTTATCGAGTTTGCGGACGTTGACGAAGTATACAGAGGTCGCCAAGTCGGACAACCCGTACGTGAAGCTCCTGGTGCGCCTGTACAAGTTCCTGGCTCGTAAGTATCCCCTATGCGCTGCGCGCGTCGGTTTGGCTAACAGCATTTCCAGGTCGCACCGATGCCCCCTTCAACAAGACCGTTCTCCGACGTCTCATGATGTCCAAGATCAACCGACCCCGTGAGAGAGAACCATATGCCAGGTCGCTGCAGAATCGATGGGCTAACAGAACATAGCGGTCAGCTTGTCCAAGGTTGTCGCCAGCGCCGCCAGCAAGAAGTCCGAGAAGGCGCACGAGGGCAAGACCGTTGTCATTGTATGGGATAAACATCGGAACAAGGGAAGCGCATACTAACGGGATCGCAGGTCGGAACCGTCACTGATGACAACCGTCTCCTGGAAATCCCCAAACTTTCCATCGCGGCTCTCCGCTTCACCGCAACCGCCCGCGCCCGCATCCTGAAGGCCGGCGGCGAGGCCCTCACCATCGATGAGGTTGCCACGAGGGCCCCAACCGGTGCCAACACTCTCCTCCTCCGTGGACCTAAGAACGCCCGTGAAGCCGTCAAGCATTTCGGCATGGGACCCCACAAGCACAAGGTAAGCCTCGGAGTCTTCTTTCTCGTGATGCACATGTTGACAAGGATTGTAGAAACCCTATGTGGAGAGCAAGGGTCGCAAGTTCGAGCGCGCTCGTGGACGCAGAAGGTCCAGGGGTTTCAAGGTCTAAATGGTCTTGGGATGTGGAATGGTTCCTTTGGCTCGTCGGCGTGGGCACGGCTGCCGGGATGGATTACAAAAGGCATGCGTTATGCCTGGCAATGGGTCTCTTATGGGTTCAAAAAATGATACTCAATGTGCGATTATGCAATGGATATACCATGGGTTCTACGGAGCTGATGGCGTCAAATGAGTTGCATCTTCCTCATTGAGCGGGGACGCGTGAAGATTGAATACGATCGACCAGTTCGAACGCTATCACATGAAGTAGACTACGAATTGATGTGATGACTACTACCACGTGAACTTTCCATTCCTTGTAATTGCATCTGCCAAAAAAAAAATCAGATTACGGTGGACTGTTAACCAGTTTCGTGCAACAATTAAAAATCTAGAAAATTAAAATCGCAGTTCAGAACGCGCGCCCGTACAACGCAATATAATAGATAAAGCTACGCACGTAAGGTTATATTTATCTATTTCAATTCTTTATATTGCAATAATAATATTTATCTTTACTATCAGACCCTGGTATATCGCGATATATTGCACTGATTAATCGCCTGCGAGCCTTGATATATCAATTAATCACCCCTCTTACTTACGCTACTTACCTACCCCTTACTTAATTGCCTTACAACTGTGTTATCTTTTTGTACGCATTAATTCTATTTACTTTTTTATTACTTTATATGCATTATTTATTATCAAATACATATATCCTGTTACGTTGTACGTGCGCGCGTTGTAGATTGCGATTTAATTTTTATAATTCTTTTGTCAATAAGCAATTGATGCACGAAATCCAACAACCGTCAACCGTCCACCGTATTAAAATTTCACCGTTTGTTGGAGTTTTTGCCCCACCTAGATCCATTCATCAACCACCTCCGTCTTTTATTTATCACAGCACGCCTGCACCTTGACTCCAGCACATCCATATCCGAATCTTCGAGTCGAAATTCTTCCCATTTTCACCCATATTCGACGGCCAAGCAAACCCCGGAAATCGTCCATAGGTAATAAATATATCTGGCGCACATTGGAAATGGCCGACAAGAGGAAAGTCGGAGTGTTGGGTGGCGGACAGCTAGGACGCATGCTCATTGAAGCCGCAAATCGCCTGAATATCCAAGTCAACATCCTCGACGTCGCAGCTTCACCCGCAAAGCAGATTTCCGCACACGATGGCCACATCACGGGATCCTTCAAAGAGGCCGCGGCCGTGAAAGAGTTGGCTCAATCATGCGATGTCGTCACAGTCGAGATCGAGCACGTGGACACGCAGATGCTGGAAGAGGTGGCAGGCAGCGTCGTAGTCGAGCCCAGTTGGAAAACGCTCCGGATCATCAAAGACAAGTTTCTGCAAAAGGCCTATCTGAAGGAGCATGGTGTAGACGTTGCCGAGAGTGTGGAGCTGCATGGAGCGGATCCTACAGCGATTAGAGAAGTGGGTACCAAATTCGGGTATCCGTTCATGCTCAAGAGCAAAACGGAGGCGTATGATGGCCGGGGCAACTTCGTGGTCAAGAGCGAGGAAGATGCTGCGAGGGCCAAGGAGGTTCTGGGTGATAGACCGCTGTATGCGGAGCGGTGGGCGGACTTTAGACTCGAGCTCGCAGTCATGGTCGTCAAGACGAAGGACGGCGTCCTCACATTCCCTACCGTCGAGACGGTACACGAGGACAGTGTCTGCAAGCTCACCTACGCACCACCACGAAATGTATCCGCAGAGGCCGCATCTCGAGCGCAAGAACTAGCCAAGAAAGCCATCGCCACATTCGAAGGCAAAGGTGTCTTCGGCGTGGAAATGTTCCTGCTCAAAGATGACACACTCCTAGTGAACGAAATCGCTCCCCGACCACACAACTCGGGACACTACACCATCGAAGCCTGCCCAATATCCCAGTACGACGCCCATCTTCGCGCTATCCTCGACCTGCCCATTCCAGCAGCGAGTCTGCGTCTCCGCGAACCAGCCATCATGCTCAACATCCTCGGCGGCAAGACGCCCGATTCGCACGCACAGATAGCAAAAGCTGCACTCGAGTACCCCAACGCCTCGGTCCACCTCTACGGCAAAGGCGATGCTCGACCGGGACGCAAAATGGGTCACATCACCATCACAGCACCCACGCTCTCCGCCTGCGAACGTGAAGTGCAACCTCTAATCGACCTCGTCGACAACCAGAAGGGTAAACCGTTGGGCCCAAAAACAGACCTCAAAGACGAGCCCCTCGTAGCCGTGATAATGGGCTCAGACTCTGACCTCCCCGTCCTCGAAGCCGGTCTGAAGATATTGAAGGAATTCGAAATACCAACCACGGTCCGCATCACTTCCGCCCACCGCACGCCCGACCACCTGCGTTCCTTCTCCAAAGACGCAATCAACACGAGCGTCAAGGTAATCATCGGCGCAGCAGGTGGCGCCGCACATCTCCCCGGCATGTCGGCTTCATGGACCACGCTTCCCGTCATCGGTCTGCCCGTGAAGGCTACACACCTCGATGGTGTAGATAGTTTGTACAGCATGACGCAGATGCCGCGCGGTGAGCCAGTCGCCACGGTCGGCATCAACAACTCGACGAACGCGGCGCTGTTGGCGATTCGCATTCTAGGTGCCACGGATCTGGTCATCAGGGAGAAGCTGAGGGTATGGATGCAGGGCAATGAGAAGGAGGTGCTGCGCAAGGACAGAGAGCTGCAGGACATTGGAGCCGAGGCCTATCTTGCGAAGATGAAGAAGAAGTGAGATTCTTTCTTTCTTTTTTCGTCGGGCCAATGGAGTGTTTAGAGGTATCTTTTCAAAAAAGATTTGGGTGCAAATGCGCAAAAAGGGTAGTAGATACTAGACATGACACTACTGTTATCAACAACCAAGTGCTCCCTCTCTCTATCAATCTATAAATACTTGACAAAGAATTACTGCTTCTTTCCTACCATGGATAACATGGGAATAGGATTTGTGTGTGTGTGTGTGTGTGTGTGTGTGTATAAGTGGAATTTACCATATACACTCCAGTCCGTCAGTCAATCATTCAATCAATCATCCAAACACCACACTTCCCGAAGCAGCAACAAACAACAACAACTCGACAAC
>MU005767.1:395278-411279 GCA_010093715.1 Pleomassaria siparia CBS 279.74 | reverse complement strand
AGGCGGAATTCACCAAACATGCAGATTCACAAATTCTATCGGCCAACCTGCTGGTTGCCTGGGGGCGGCAATCCGCTGCCCAATCGCACACCTTCATATAATATACAATGTCTATGTACATGTATGAATTTTCCATCTCTGAACTCGAAATAAAGTAAAACCACGTGGATTCCTTCTCAGTCAATTGAATAATTATATGCGGTCATCCGCAACGGAGCCGGTAAGGCTGAGAATCGTGAGACTCCACTTGAGCATCTCAAACTCGCACTGCACCCACCAAAGGGAGCAACCGGCCAAGGACAAACCGATTGTCATTGTCGAACTAAAGCCCTCGGTGGTTCCCGTCATTGTTTTCGGATGTGATAACTCGTAGGTAGTACTTGCAGTCCCAATACAATCCTTCTCTATAATCCCAACGACTGCCCTCGGGAACCACTTTGCCTCTCTGATTCAGCTATCACCAAAGTACGGATGGCGTAGTACCTGAAATCGTTAGTCGCCTGTCACCCCGTTGAACACTCTATCCGTTTTACCTCAGCTGCAGCCATCCTCGCCCCGCTCTCAAACTTGACCATTTCACCAACCAGACTACGTTCAACTTCCGTTGTATCGGGCAGTAAATCGGACCAGGGCTGCCGAGGATACTCGTGGAATTGCATTTTACCCCAGTCTCTCAAGTCTGCAGCTTCCTACAAAAGCAACGTCAGCCCGGATACGCGCAATATTTGCAAGGTTACATTATTCTTACCGGCCATACTGTCAGATTGGGAGTTCCGAGCTTTGTGAAGATGCTGGCTATCAGTGCCAGGTCACTTCCGAGCTCACCGGAATCGAAGAGTGTTGGGTGGCGTGGGACTATGGCTTCTGCGACGGTGCAACCTGCAGCCCATATATCAAGGGAAGTGCCGTATTTCGTATTGCCAAATAGTAGCTCTGGTGCTCGGTAACACGTAGTGCCGACGTCTGTAATCTTCGAGTCGGCTGGTTCTGAGCCCACGGCGTTGGAAGCCCATGCTATGCCAAAGTCTGACAGATACGCCGGGCCGTCTAATGATTTGAGCAGAATGTTGGCGGGTTTGACATCCCGATGGATGATGCCGTGGGAGTGAATGAACTCGAGTGCAGAGAAGAGGTCTCTTAGGCAGGCTTTCGTCTGGTCTTTTGATAAATTTTCATCTTCGAGCAGCTGGTGAAATTCGAATGGCATGAAGGGAAATACAAGGACGAATCGAGTGCCAGCTTCACGGAAGGTCTCCAGGAGTGGTATCACGTGTTCTGACGTTGCGAGCTCCAGGCATCGTGCCTCGCGTCTGGAATCGTGGGGAGGTTCCATGGCTGAGGGAGTGGTGACTTTCAGAGCAACCAGTGTACCCTTTCGCTCGTTGTTCCCGGCGGCTGCTTTGTAGACGACAGAGTAGAGACCTTCTTGGTGGTAGATGGCATTTTCGTATTTTCCGATGCTTATACCGGTCGGGGGTGGAACAGCTTCGATCTTGTGCTAGTCATGTCAGCATGATTTGGGAATTGCCAACATGGACCATGTTTACTACAAGTGCTTCAGTTTCGCCAACCTGTTGAACGATGGCTGATATCCTCTCGTCACATATTGTTTGATAATCCTCCTGTAGATTGTCAACTCATGTATCCTTTGCCCCTGTTGAAAGTCAAGCCATACAGTGGACTGTGCTTCATCGTAGATGTTGGTCTCTATTATTGTCGCCTCTCGACGAGCCTCTGCTGGAGCGATTGATAGGCCCGACTTCTGAATTGCGGATGTTCTGTGACGTGGTTAGAGCACGCGTTGAGAGGGCCAACTAATGCCTAAAGAGTTAGACGAGTAATTATAAGCTGGTGAAGCAGCGTAAATTTGTTTGTTCGAGCTATGAGATGGTGTATATTGCAAGGAACCGGGAAGACAGGGAACAAGGAGCATCAATCCTCAGGAGGCAGTCTCCAGAGCAATGCTTCATCGTCCGTCCGACGCCCAATGTACTACGTAAATAGAGGGAAATGGGCCTTTGTGAGGTCTTCCTTGCGAGGTCTTCCTTGCGAGGTAGGCTTTGGATGATTTCGCGCGTGTGATGATGTACTTGCATTCTAGTGACGGCAGATAGGCGGGCAGAGAAACCCAGGCGCAAACGCCAGTCGACAGACGACGCCATTCACGATTGCGTAAGTTTGTGTGACGGTGTGATGTTGTGACTTTGTGGCTTTGCGACTTTGCGACTTTGTAACTCTGTGCGAGAGAATGTGAAGTTATCATATAATGATAGTAAAAAGGCGTTGCTGTGGTGGAATGTCGAATGTCGACCAACCCATGGATGATGGATGATGTATAAATGGTACCGAGGTGTACAAAGTACATTAATGTAATAATATTATTATTACTGTGTATTAGCTGCCGACAGCTTGAGAGGTGTGAGTGTGTGCGGCCCGGCGCCCCTGCTCTGCTCCATGCAAGCTCGTTCGCATGGGCAAGCCGCAACGCATCGCAGTCATCCTTCAACAGGGCTGTCTTTTCTCCGTCTCCTCTCATCTGTTTTTTACACACAATACATGCACCTTCGACCGGCACCCACCATTCATTAATTAATATCCGCCTCCCCTCCTCGACCTTTGTCAAGACCACCTTTAATCACCCTTTACATACATCGACTCCGCGCCCAACCGCTGCCCGTCTCGCTCCAACTAAGCCAGAACAAGGCCAGCGCCAGATCGCACGACTGACGACCAAGTCGAACCTCTCCACATCTCCGCATCACCCCCGAGGACTTGTCCCGCACTGATTCCATGTTAACGACCTGAAACGCTACTACCGCGGCCTCCGCGCCCTCAATCCCCCTCTCTCGCCATGGAACTCCAACGCAAAGAATACCCAGCATTGCTGGTATGTTGCCCGCACGCCTTGCCCGCTGCCTCCACTGCCTCCACTGCCTCCACTGCCTCCACTGCCTCCACTGCCTCCGCTGCCTCCGCTGCCTCTGCTGACTCCGTCTACAGGATGTCCTCCCGCCTGCGCAAGCTGTGGCCGTCCTCAACGAGCGCATGAAACATGTCAGCCAGCTCAACGCAAACATTGCCGACTGGTTGCAGGTCGGTACCTTCCCCTGGACGGATATACGGGTCGAGTACTCATGATTGTGTAGGAACGGCGCCGGGTAGAGGAACAATATGTCCTAGGACTGCGGAAGCTGGCAAACAGGCACTCGCCCGATGAAACTTCGGATTTAGGGTATGATTGTTGGGTCTTGGGATTATGGAGACTGAATGATTTCTAACGCGAAATAGCATCTTCACGACACCATGGCAGAAGATCATCGGTGCGACCGACGCCGTTGCCGAATCTCATCACCAGCTCGCAACCAAGATCGAGGCCGACGTCGAGCGCCCGCTACGAGAGTTTGCCACATCCAATCGCGAAATACAAGCCATGTCTACCATACAGGGCAACCTAGCTGCCATGGCAAAGGAAATCGAAACGTCCAAGAAGAAGTCGGATAAATTGAGGGACAAGGGCGTGAAGGCCTCAGCGACCAAGGTCGCGAGCGCTGTTGCCGAAGTTGAGAACGCCACCATCCAATGGGAGTCGCAGGCCCCTTACGTATTCGAGAAACTGCAAGCAGTCGACGAGAGTAGATGCAACCATCTCCGGGATGTCCTTACACAGTTCCAAACCCACGAAGTCGACCAGGTTGAGAGGAACAGAGCCAGTGCGGAAGAGTCGCTGAATGCAATGCTCAACATTGAGACTGGGGATGAGATTCAGACTTGGTCGTTAAAGATGCAAAGTGGAGAAAGACCGGTGCAAGCTGGACGAAAGACAAGCAATCCAGCGAGTACCCCATCAAGGACTCTAGCTCCTCCAGTACCACCAGCGCCATCAATCCAAACCGACGATAGCAGAAGCCAGAAGAGCGGTTCCGGTGTGTACAACTGGACTTTGATCTCTCAACGCGGAAGCTGACCGAATTCCAGTACAGGAAGCGAAATCTAGTGGAGGTCTTCAAAGCCTCAAGCGGCTTGGTACCGTCCTAGGCCGTCGAAGGCAGAGTGTGCATCCATATGGCCGTGCCATGTCACCAGAGAGGAAGTCGGCTACTAATCTAGCTACTAATATTGGCTCTTCCTTTCCCGGATTTGGAAAGGGAAAGGCGAAAGAGCGCGAGCCTCCGGGGTCTTCCTCGGGACCACCAGCTTCTCCCTCGAGAAGGCTTTCTCTAATTTCTCGAAACTCCGATGCCTCAGGCTCGCCCAAGCAAACACGACGATCGAGTGGCGACAAGGACAAGACCAACGGTACAGGCATTGACCAAACCAACGATACCGGCCCTAGTTCTAGCCTTGTTAATGGCACAGCGCAAGAATCGATCCCAGAGTTGAAAGAGCCGTTGTCCCCTCCGTCGGTGCCTGAGCTAACAACAGAGGTGTGTGCATCGTGATTGTCAGTGCATTGATTCGTTGTTAACAGTGCCATAGCCCGAAAAAGACTCGGAAGGGTTCTCCGTACCGGCGCCCCTAGTTGACCCGATCACGGAGGCAGAGCGAGAAGCTGGCCTGTGAGTTTCGGCACTGCGCATTATCAACAGACATGGACTAATTAATGGCTGGCAGAATTCCCAATGAGAACAGCTCAGCGCCCCAATTCAAGCTTGATATACGGAATGCACCGATTCAAGAAGAAGATGGCGATGCAGATGCGGCTATTGCGAATATGGCCAGTACTTTGCGCGCAGTAAGTCACTATTAGTTTGCATACAAAGCAACATGTACACTGACCATCGCACAGCAAGCGGCACAACCTAGGCGATCAGGCACGCTTCGTGGACGAAGAGATGTTAGGAACTCAATCTTTGTACCCAACCCTGCCATGCCTGATCTGACAAGCATTGGAGAGATGCCCCTTGTTCCCTCGGCCAGCTCGAGCCCTGTGCCATTTTCCGTACCACCTCCTCCACAACCGTCCTCACCCGCATCTAAGCCAGCGCAGAGAGCTTTACTCTCGGATGATCACGCCGCATCAGATACCCACTCTATCAGATCGGGCCGCTCACTAAGTAGTGCCGCGAGCACATCGATCAGGCATCCGGAACTACATGAACCCGGTCTAAACGCATCCTTGGTCGAGGTGGTCAGCGCATGGTTTGAACAAGGGAAGGTGACCAAAGCCATGGTGATTGGACAAGTTGCACTTGCATATAACCCCATTGACATCTCGTCGGGGCCGGTCGGGTCAGAAAGTATTCGATTGGAGAATTTTTCCGTGCTGGAGAAGGTTGCGCCCAATCCAGCATTCATCGAGCAGATTGAGAATACGCCAGGCACTTATTCGGTGGATCTCTCGAGCATCATGCGAACATCAGTTGCATTTCACTACCAGGTGCATCTCGAAAGCAGCGACCTCTCAACGTTTGCGCCCATTGTCCTGGCTCCGATATGGAAGACGGAAGCTGCGCACACGTCGGTTTTGGTCAACTACTCGCTGAATCCAGCATTTGAGTTGGGCGAGACTGGCAGTGTCACGTTCTCAAATCTTGTTCTGCTCATTCGGTTGGAGCCTGGGGTCAAGGCCACTGCATGTCAATCGAAGCCTCCGGGCACCTTCTCCAGAGGCAACAACATGATATACTGGCGATTGGGAGAGGTGACTCTGTCCCGCGACGAGCCCGCGCAACCTCTACGCGCCCGTTTCTTCACCGAGAGCGAGGCGAAGCCGGGCAACTGTGAGGCCAGGTTCGAGGCGACGGGAGACCACTCTCTCAGCATAGGCAGTCGTCTCGGTGTCAGTCAAGTAAGCAGCCTCGAGGCGAAGCAGGATGGAGAAAGCGATCCTTTTGCAGATGCGGACGAGAATGCGGCGCTGGCTAGCCCTGCAGTCGGATGGAAACCAGTAGCGAGCGTGAAGCGGTTCGCTAGCGGAACGTACCTGGGTGTCTGATGAGATGGCGGGCTCGGATATGCATGTGGTGGTGGCGGACATAGATGTTGCGACAGAGCGTACAGTACATAATTTGGTGAGTAGGGCGTCTAGCCCATGTGACATTTGTTGATTGTTGATTGTTGATTGGCGATTGGCGTTTGGAGGTTGGCCAACGACGGGGCTAGGCAACGTCTGTTTGGATAGTTTGTGTGAGAGAGGACGTTTTTGTGAGTGATAGTGTATTGGCACAATGAGATGAAGAGCGAGGGAGGTGGGTGAGTGGGCGCATGGGCGCGTGTAGTGTAATGGAGCCGAAGAGGGAAACTTGTTGTAGATGGAAGATTGGTGGACTTTTGGACTAGTAAAAAATCAATATCCGGATTACTATTCAAGATGGCGGTTCTGAGATGTTGAATGGTGGATGATGGATGGTGGGACATGTCCACCTTGTAGCCCCTGTACATACTACAAACCAAGGTGATACCTTTGTAAGCAATAATACTGTGTATTATACCTTTGTACAAAGTAGGGCTGAGCGGAGCAAGGAAGCGGAGCCTCGTCGGCGGACATGACGTAACCAACACTTGGCTCGGTATCGCATCCGCTACAGCAGACTACAACGTACACAGGTATAATACAAAGGGGACTACCTTGTAATAATGACAATACTTATAACATAGCCTTTCAGGACGACTTTTTGGTTTTATTCTTTTTCTTCTTCTTCTTGGTACTTCTTCTTCTTCTTCTTCTTCTCCTTCTGGTCCAATCGAGAGGCGCTTCTGGGCAGGGACTTCCCGCAGCCACTGCCACCGCACAATGCACAATGCACAATGCACACCGCAAACTGCACACTACATACATACTACATACACACTACATACTACACTCTGCACTCTGCACACTCACTGCACACCGCACACCACATTCGGTACTGGCTCGGCAAATTCGGCCGGATAGACGCGAATCGTACTTTGTACAGTGTAGCACTAGTCATTTACAAGTGTATAACCTGTATTAATTGATTCATGATGCTGAGCTGGGATGAGGGTGGGGTGGTGAAGAGATTAATAAAACTTGACTAGCAGGTGTTGCCATCACAATCCCCCCCGCGGGATTCTATGGAGAAGAGCCGGGGGAAAGGGTGTTGTGTGGAAGGATGAGGGAGAGAGGGGCAAGGAGGAATATGTGGGAGGAATAGGAGGAGGAGGAGGAGGAAGGAGGAGGAGGAAGAAGAACAAGAACAAGAAGAAGAAGAAGAAGAAGAAGAAGAGGTGAGTGTATAGAGGGTAATCTTTCTGTATATAGTGCGTGACCTTTGCAATAGTAAAAGGTTACTGATGGTAGAGGCCATACAAATGATACATAAAAAATGTACATAGTATACAAAGGGAATTGACTTTGGAGGGGAGGGAGGGGGGAGGGCAGACGTTGACAAGATGTTTACGTTTGACGGGATTTACATGAGTGAATCGAAGATCACGCAGCCGGTGGATCACGTAAGTTGCTTGGCCTGCGTCATTGCTCCTAAAGAGAAAAGGTACCCTTGTACCCACCACCCACCACCCACCACAGTCGGCGGCTCCGACCAGGGGCCCCAATTGCCGCCGAGTGCCCTCACTGCTCACTGCTCACTATTCACTGCTCACTGCTCACTGCTCACTGCTCACTCCTCACTCCCGAGGACACTCCTTCAAGGCCTCACGGCGCCGAAAGCAACTCAACGGCCCTTTGACTGTTCAACGTCGCATGTTGCATGTCGCATGTCGCATGTCGTATGCATGTACATGTATACCGGTACTCCCCTTGTCATGTACATATTTGTACCTTCTAGGTACAGGCAGCTTCCAAGTATATTATACAAAATTACAAAGATAATTATTAATATGATTAAAATACATACTGCACTGCGCGTCCATTCACGGATCCCGTATGCACCTTGCCGTGTCTTTTCCTCCTCCCTTCTCCTCCCTCTTCCCTCCTCCCCCATCCTCCCTAACCAGACCAGGACCCCGTCACACACTAAAAGCCCACACACCTGCCAATTCTGCGCGCATTTGCTTCCCAAGTCGTCGTGGTGCTACATCGCAACTCGTAATTTCGCACCCTTCACCTCTCTCTGCCTTGCCCCGTGTGACCTTTTACTCGTACAGTATGTACAGATACCCATACCATTGTACTGTCGCTGTTTGTTGATGCCCGTGTTTTTTTTCGCGCCACTCGAGCTCCATTCATTGGTCTTGTTCTCGCCGACGTCATAGTGCATCTTGTCAGGACGGGCCAGGGACCATACACACCGCATTGTACAGAGTACTCTCTCACCACATCACACACTGACTTTACACCGGACGCTGACTGCACACAATCGCCGTCGTCGATCCCCGCATGTCACGCCTTTCGTTTCCCATCTAGGAACTCCCTCTCTCCCCCATCCCCATCCCGAGCCCCGAGCTCCCCACACTCTCACACGTCGTGGGAAAGAAAGGGATTAGGGCATGCCACTATGACCCAGTCTTCGCTCTTCTCCCCCAAGTCGACCCTCATCCCAGCCACCGCTCCAGCGCCTTTGCTCTCACATTCGCCCTCGCCTTCGCCTTCGCCTTCGCCCTCGCCTTCGCCCTCGTCTTCGTCGTCCGTCGCTCCTGCCTGCACGTCGCCCAATCCTCGCCCGCTGCTGCAGCGTCACTCCCACGGCAACATCTCCCACGTCACGCCGCCCCGGACGGATTCAACGAGCGAGTCGGCCACTTCCGAGGGCCGCTATGAGGGGACTACGGACAGCGACATGAGTGACAGCGCATGGGAGGAGAGTCAGGAAGAAGCCGAGGGCACGAGAGACGCATCGAGCAGCCTAGAGTCAGACAAGGCTTCGCCCGACGACGAAATCGAACGACTGCGGAACCTCCAGTTGCAGATGCTACAGAAGCAACAGCACGCCCGTCTAAAGGGCGCATCAACTCAAGGTGGGCATACTGGTGGTGGTGGTGGTGCACGGCGCGTGTCACCCATCAAAGAAGAGTCTATACCGAACATGTCGCCTACGTTGGAGGGTGCCTTCTGCAGCCCCCTACCAACAGCTCAAACAGCATCCACCGAGTCTACAGAATCCGCAAGGACACTTCGAGGAAGCGTACCACCCACGCCTGCAGGAGGTCACGCTCTGCGTACGCCGTCCTATCCGTTTCCTACCATACCGAATACCCCTCGATCCTGGCTGTCAACAATGCACCAACCCTTCACATATCTATCGCCAACCGCCTCAGCCTTGTACTTGACAGACCATGGGACGCCTAGAGAACGGATAACCTCCGAGGCTAGCACTCCCACTGCATCGGTACCAAACTTTGCCCCAGATAATAGAGCAGCACCCCGGTTCGCCGACATGGAAGACCCGCGATTTCCCACTCCGAACCTCTACGAACTCGTTCTACTTCTCGGCTCCGAACCAGGACTCACGACGTGGTGGAATTGCGTCACAACCATTATGCGGGATTGGTATGGGGCGGAAAGGGCAACACTCGCAGTCCCGGCTGATGCGTCTGACATTGAAAATGTCCCTTGGGGCCAGAAGACGACGTTCAATATGATGACGCGATACCAGCGAGCCCCTCCAGAGCAAAAGGAACCAGTCGAGAGGCAACAAAGCCCGCCCGAGCTAGCACCTATCGATAATAATAGCCCACCTAGCACACTAATACCCGAAAAGAGGCCCAAGCTCCCGCTACGACATTCGTTTGCTGGTCATGAACGGCAGAGGAGGGACATCACCTCCGAGGGCTTGTCTGCTGGCTCACCTGCGAGACCTAGAGGGCCGTTGAGGACAGCTAGCCTTGCTCCACAATCTATACGACCTGATCATCCACTCAGGCAAGTATCTCCGGCATCATTCGATGGCACTTCGTATCCGCAGAATTTTGCTACGCCGCACAAGGAGCCCAGCTTCAGCGACCCCGAGTTCTCGAGTTTCGGAGGTGACGCCCCATCGCCGACCGCTGTATTTCCAGTCCTGCGCGCTTTAGACCATGAGCCCGACGCGCTCATCGACAACACCGGAATCAACCGTGTCCTTGAACGTGGGAGGTTGGTGACGCTCACTAGGGATTATTCGACCTCGTTGACATCATCGAGGAAGAACTCGACTGCGGATGCAGAAAAGGAGGAACACGCCCCTCCACTAGTAAATCGACAACACTCCAACATAGCTGGACAAGAACCCATCAAGCCGGCGACGCTGCGAACACGAACCAACTTGACAAGCAAACCGGTGACTTTGGACACTGATCTCAGATTCCAACCCCGCTATGAAGAATATGAGCAGTTCCCCAGCTCGCCATGGGCTCAGTCACCTGCCCCATCGCCTGCGATACAGAATGACCCCGAAGACAACCCCTTCTTTTCCGCCAGCGTTGTTGACGAAGAGACGTTCAACCCGGCCGCTTCAGCAGAAGACTACACACGGTTTGGTCAAGTAGAAGCTATTGGAGTCGACCGAGCTAGCACCATCACGCACATACCATTTATGCATCCATTGCTGTCTCAAATAATGCAGGCGCAGGAAAATCCAACACCTTCTCCGACTCCAACGTCTCGAAGATCTTCGGATGGATCCGATGGGGGCCTGCCATTGAATGATGTGAATCAACGAAAGGCCCCCATTGCAATTCTCTCCATCCTATCTCCCATCGTCCCATACCCCAGAAACCTCACAGACTCGCTCCGACAACTTGGGCCTCATCTAGCCACGACATTCTCGAACGCATGGCAATTTACCAATGCCCAGGCTCAAGCCAGCGGCGTTCGCAATCGGCGATTCGCACCCGGACAGCAAGTAGGCTTTGCGCCCATGTCAGACCAGGAAAGCCTTGATGGCCTACTGCATCTCGACCTCGAAAACATTGGTGGGTCTACTGGGGGAAGTCTGACTAGCCCTTCGGATTACTCGGGTCGATCAAAATACAGTCCTGGCGGATCTTTTGGGGGTACTCCTGGCTGGGATCCGACTAACATTGGCTTCTCGAGTAAACAGTCCGTCACAAGTACACCGGGCTATTTCGCTGGTAGCGAAGCCATCGAAAGCTACTTCGATTCAAGGAAGAGAACAACAACCCACGCCTCAAGCCTATCGTCAACCGCCCCTCCAGAGCCGCAGTCTCGCAAGCCCGACAAGCGAAATTCGAAGCGGGCCAGTATGAGCCTAGGTACTACCGATAATGTCGAAGAGGAGACATCGACACCGCGTAGTTCGAAGCCAACAAGCGACGAAATGCCAGCCCAAACAAGTGGTTTTAGGCGTTCCCGAGTGTCAACGCCTCAAGGGAATCATCATACTAGAGCTCACTCTTTATTGCATTCTTACGGTGCGGATTTCAGTTCCTCGTTCCAATCCCTTCCGGCCGCCACCACCCCGGGAATCCGAGGGCAACCGGCCATCCCAGGCCATACACGACGAGATTCTCTGTCCGATAACCCCGACATGCCCCCCCCATCTGAGTCTCTTCTCCGCACGATTATCGACTCTCTCCCTGTTCAGATATTCACTGCCCTTCCCACCACCGGGGCTCTGACCTGGGTCAATACAAAATTTCTTGTGTATAGAGGGCAGGACTCTAATCAGGTTCTGCAAGATCCATGGGATGCGATCCATCCCGAAGACAAGAACGCATATCTTGACCAATGGAACAAGTCCTTACGAACTGGACAGCAACTGCAGCAAAAGGTCCGTTTACTGCGATTTGACGGCAACTATCGATGGTTTTACGTTCGCGTGGCACCGCTGAAGAACAAGCGCCAGCAAATTGTGCACTGGATTGGCACCAACATGGACTTCCACGAGCAACACCTTGCCGAGCTCAACTCTGCGCGTCAACAGGAGACTGCTGCTTCGGAAGCCAAGTATCGGGCGCTTGCAAACTCAAGCCCACAAGTTGTCTTTGTCGTGTCCAACCGTCGCGGACTTACATTCTGCAATTCACAGTGGATCACATACTCGGGTCAGACAGAAGCGCAAGCACATGTGAACGGCTTCTTGGAGTATGTTCATCCCGACGATGTCATCAAGTGCAAACTGCCAGAAATGAACGAGGATGGTTCCATGCCTATCAATGTTCCTACCTCTATGCCACCAGACTATGTGCGCAAAGACTCATCGGCCTCGTCAGAAGATTCGTCGGAAACTGAAAAGGGCGTCATCAGCCCAGAGGGCTTGTCACCTAATAGGATGGGGATGCCCCAAGCCAAACTGTCAGAGTTGGCTGACACAGGCATACTCAAAGTGACAAAGGATGCTCATGGCCGTCCCTCCTATACCACAGAGGTCAGGCTGCGCAGCAAGAATGGCGAGTACCGATGGCATCTTGTTAGAGTATTGCTAGAGAAGACGCTCGCAGACAACAGCGAAGAAGAGGCCTGGTACGGAACTGCAACGGATATCAACGACCACAAGCTTCTAGAGCAGACCCTCAAGGAAACCATGGATGCCAAGACACGTTTTTTGAGCAACATGTCTCACGAAATTAGAACTCCCCTAAACGGAATTTCCGGCATGGTCAATTTCCTTCTGGACAGTCCTCTGATCCCGGAACAACTGGAACACGTCAATATCATCAAGGCAAGTACGGACAGTTTGCTCAACCTCATCAACGACATCCTCGATCTTTCCAAGGTTGAAGCTGGCATGATCAAGCTTTCCATGGACTGGCTGCACATTCCATCTCTTCTCGAGGAGGTCAACGACTTGAATATGGGCCTAGCCATTCAGAAGGGCTTGGAGCTCAACTATCTCATGGAGGAGGACGTGCCCTCGATGGTCAAGGGAGACAAGTTCCGAATACGACAGGTCCTCCTCAATGTTGTCGGCAACGCTATCAAGTTCACTGAAAAGGGCGAGGTCTTTGTTCGATGCAGGCTCTGTGGACCAGAGCGTAACGGTGTCCTGGCAGAAAACGAAACCATGGTTCAATTCGAGGTTATCGACTCGGGAAGAGGCTTCACTGAAAAGGAAGCAAAGTTCCTGTTCAAGAGATTCAGCCAGATTGATGCCAGCAGTACCAGACAGCACGGGGGTACTGGTCTTGGTCTCGCCATATCGATGCAGTTCGTCGAGCTACATGGAGGTAAGATGGACGCACGAAGTGTTCCTGATCGGGGCTCGACGTTCTTCTTCACTATAAAGTTTGGCCTTCCTACTCCAGGCGACCATCCAACACCACCAGCTCCTACCCCTGGAACTCCCGCACTGACTCCTGCACTGACTCCTGCGTTCGGACCGGTGAGATCGGGTCCGTTCGTGTTTGCGCAGCCTTCTCTGCTGCAACATTCGATTGTGTCCCAATCGCCCGGGAGCAGCGGGTTGCAGACAGTGTCAACCGTATCGTCAGATCAGAGCGAGCCGATCAAGTCGCCAGTGCCGAGCTTGACGATATCTGAACGCTCCCGCGAATCTCCATACCTCTCCTCTGGCAGCTCGGACCCTTCTCTCACTGGCAAATCAAGTCTTCGCTCGGAGCGGTCTTCAGCCTCGTCTTTCTTACAAGAAAGCAGTCTGATAAAGGAATCACACAGGATGAAACTTGCTCTACCACTGAAAGGTCCGGGGAGTGAGCGGAACGAAACATCCGATGATTCCTCTACCTCGTTCGGCTCCGACGAAACTCTCAAGGCGCCCGAAATACCGCGCGGCCTCTCGCCGCTTGGAAGTGCCCTTCAACCCCCCATGTACTCGATCCTGGTAGTATGTCCTCTGGTCCACAGCCGAGAAGCCACCGTTCGGCACATCAAGAATACACTTCCAGAGGGTATCCCTCACCAAATTACCGGACAGCCCAGCTTGGTAGAAGCACAGCGAGCGATTGGCGGCGAAGATCCCGTCCTCTTTACTCATATCGTGCTCGTACTACACGAAACTACAGAGATCGTGGCAATCATGGACCAGATTCTCACTTCACTGACGCTCTCTGCCGCTTCTATCGTGGTGGTATCTGATCCAGCACAGAAGAAGGAACTCGTCAAACAAGCACCAGCATACGACTATGAGCAGTTGTTCATTGACCGCCGTCTTCAATTCATCTATCGTCCTCTGAAGCCATCCAAGTTCGGCATCATCTTCGATCCAGGAAAGGAACGAGATTCAAGCACAGACCGAAACCAGGATTCAGCCCAGGCAGTCGTCGTCAGTCAGAAACTGGTATTTGAGGAACTCAAGAGGCGTGTCGGCGACAAAGGCCACAAGGTTCTGTTGGTCGAGGACAACAAGATCAACCAGACGGCAAGTTTCTCTTACGTGTATCCTTTTTGACTTTACTGACGCGTTTTTCAAGGTTGTGCTCAAATTCTTGGCCAAAATTTCTCTTCAGACTGAGACTGTGCTGGATGGTGTGCAGTGCACCGAGGCAGTGTTCTCCAAGCCGGCTGGCTATTACTCCATCATTCTGGTATGTCTTATCACGACTACCTCCTATACCCTAATGCTGACAAACACAGTGCGATCTCCACATGCCGAACAAAGACGGCTATCAAGCCTGCAAAGAGATCCGAAGATGGGAAAAGAAACACGGGTACCGGCGCCACCCCATCATCGCACTCTCCGCCAACGTCCTAGGTGATGTCTACGCCAAGTGCGTCGAGGCAGGCTTCAACTCGTACGTCACAAAACCGGTCGAGTTCAAGGAATTGTCTTTAGTAATGGCGAGATTTTTGGACCCCGTGGATGCGACAAAGGGACCGGAGCTGATGAAGCTCAAATGAGGCAAATAATCTCTGTCTGGATATGGACTACTTCCTGCTCGGCTTGACACACTGCATTCAAAGGTACGTTTAAACTTGCATCAGCGACTCGGCGTGTGTCTTCGTCTTTCTCAGCATGGCCTTGTACTTTTATTTTACTTTCGTTTTGTGTGCACTTTACATGGGCCGACGGGATGAATAATGGGACGGAGTAATGAATTGCATGGGTGTGTCGACTTCTACATCTCTTCTCTTCTTTTCGCTTCCTATTCTTTGTCAGCGTCGTAGTCTCTCGCTCGACGTTGTTTTTATTGTAAGCATTACGCATTTTGACGGACTGGATCGGATCGGATGGAAATTTGTAATGTCTGGGACGGATCGGATACATTTTTCAGCAAACTGTTCGACGGCGCAGGATGCCAGGGCCTTTTATTCTGGCGCTAGACTTGGCGGCTCGACGGGATTATGGAATTTTATGAAATGGGGCGTTTGTGTGTGCTTGGCTCTTCATACTGGACGGTTGGAGAGGCTGGGAGGGTTGCAGGAGTGTTTTGATGAAGCAGGCGGTGACTCTTCTCTTCCACCATGAATTCGAGCATTGCAGAATGCGGAGCCAAGGGGATGGTGTTCAATGCGGTCCAGGGGGACAATTAGGGTATGAGGAGGGTAATACGATAACATGGAAGATTACTGAAATAGACCAAGTATATCTACGCACACACACACACATATTATCCACGTATGGGTGGGAAGTCAGAGTCCCTTGTTCAATGTTCTTTGGGAGCCTCAATGTAGCGCCCCGCTGGCCACCCAAGGTAGGGTAGAATACTCCGTCGTGTACCATCAATAGATAGTAATAATAATCATAATCATAATCATAATCATAATCATAATCATAATAGCAATAACTCTGATGATTATGACGGTTATGATAACAAGAGTCATAATAGTAGTTCTGTCTAGTTAGTCAGTCAGTCAGTCAGTCAGTCAGTCAGTCAGTTAATATTCTATAAGTCAAGAGAGGGCCCAAGATGACGTCGGACCCCGGTGGGCGTTGGGTTCCTCCACAGGCAGGGAACGAATATTGCAAATCAATCAATAACGGAAATAATGTCGTATAGTATATATATAATTAGTTAGCAAATCATTACGTTACGTAAACACACATTCACTTTTGTATTTTGTATTTTGTATGTAGTGTTTGAGTATTTTTCTTTTTTGACTCGTAGTTTGCAGAGGTCCTTAGTGCTTGCTGGATTAATCTCCGTCGTTGTGTAAGTAAATCAAATTAATCAGTAGTAGTAGTAGTAGTATTATATTACGACAGTGCTGCCCCCCCCCCCCCCCCCCCCCCCCCCCCCCCCCG
>MU005767.1:374611-395262 GCA_010093715.1 Pleomassaria siparia CBS 279.74 | reverse complement strand
CCCCCCCCCCCCCCCCGCCCCGTGAGTAAGTAAGTAAGGATCCCCCTAAAAGAAAAAGAAAAAGAAAAGGTCTGGTAATCATTATTAATCAAACCACCACCATCCTATCTGTTCAACGGTATGATTGTGGGGATGGTAGTTTGGATGTTTTGACTATACATTTATATTCTCTCTCTCCCTTTCTCTCTCTCTCTCGCGTGTTAAAAGGCCCCCCTTTTTTTTGTTTGTTTGTCTTGAAGGAAGGAATGATTGAATGAATGAATAAATGTCTTTTCCCAAGGTGTGATAATTAATGGTATTTCTGCGTGTATATATACATACTTGATAGCTAACAGATAAATAGATAGGTAGATAGATAGATAGTGCTTTGAACATAGTCTACAATTCAAAAGCCTACTCCTTGTAGTTTCGTAAAAAGAAATTCAATCTTTGTTTTCTTTCAAAAACAGAATGGAATACATCTTCTTAAACTTGCAAAGATAGTTGACTATCTATATGCACTCACTAATTATTCTCAAATGTCAAGACTAAACCTAAACCCAGAAGGACTGAGAAAACAAACAAACAACGTTATATATATTGTTATTGTTTGAGAAACCGTAATCTTGTAGCGGAGAGGGGTCTGCGTAACATCTCTCCGGTAGAGTAGAGTAGAGTGTGTGTTCTGAGAAAGAAGAATAATAGTGTGTTACTAACTAAGTAAGACCTTTAATATTGCGAGTTGATGCCGTTGGTATGGATGAGCTGGAATAGAGATAGATGAGCTGGATGTGGTGAGTCTGGATAAGGTTGTGGATATATGAGGGGGCGAGGCACTTTGTGTAGATAAGCGCTAAGATGATAAGTATACTGTTGCGGGTTATTAGATGTAATGCTAGAGTTCGCCTGCATCTAGTTGGCGGGTGACTTTGTGTTCTGATTGAAGCGAATAGAAGCAAAGCCGGCGTCAAGCTGTCTACCTAGGTCGAAAACATGATTCTGAGGTATGCTGAGCGATGATCAAACAGCTAAAGGTATGCCGATTTGTCTCTCAAATGTGGTGGGGGATGATGGAAATTAAACAGGTGTAGCCTTGTGCTTGTAGTGTGGTGTGAGCCTTGAGGCACTCTACGGGCACAGCCGTGATTCGCCTCGGAACATGGGGGCTTGGCATCTGAATGCGGTCATTAGGGTCATTGCCCGCAGGCTCCGCCATGTTCAACGTCGACTCTTCCGTGAGGCGCATTCACCCTCAAACTCCAACATCTCCATCATCTCTCTCGTTTCTGTAGACCAGAATTCCTTTCTCCTCGCTGCGCGACGCCCCTCTCCGCCTCACCAGGCGACCGTTTCAAGGTTTTGTCACACGTCGCTATTGTTTCACAACCAACCAACCACCCAGGCCAGGCTGTCTGCAGCTATCTCGACCGACTGCAACCTTCTTACCTCCTTGTGTACAACATCGACCGACGATACTTCCGACAGCGATTCCAGATCGCCAAACCTAGCTACCGATGTTGTCCCACATAACCCTCTGCGCTTTGCCGCTGACCCTCCTCTTATCGTCCTACGCCACAGCTCAGTCGCTGGGTATCGAAGTCACCAAAGCGGTAGAATGCGAGCGCAAGACCGAGAGCGGGGACGGTCTCTCAGTACACTACCGTGGAACATTACAGAGCGATGGCTCCGAGTTCGACTCTAGCTACGGTCGCGGCTCACCCTTCCACTTCAAGGTGGGAGCGGGCCAAGTCATAAAAGGGTGGGACCAGGGACTGCTAGGCATGTGCATTGGAGAAGCGAGGACGTTGACCATTCCGCCATCGTTGGGCTATGGAGAAGAGGCGAGTGGGCCTATACCTGCGGGTTCTACGTTGAGTGCGTGCTAGTCCATGAACATGGAATGCCTGGAGACGAGCTTGACTAACACTATCCGCAGTATTCCAGACGGAACTCATGGGCATCGATGGCGTAGAGGCAGAAGCCTCACCAGTGGTAGTAGCACCACCCCGACCGACAAGTGCCAAACCAGAAGACACAGTACCAGCAGCTACATCAGGAGCCACCCCGACCTCTACTGCTACTCCCTCCAAATCGGCACCTTCCGTGGTTGTCATTCCCGATCCATCGAAGCCAACGTCGGATGATAGCCCTATGGAGGCAGGAGACGATGGAGAATGCCATTTGCTTGGGCAATTCGCACTGCTCGTCCAGGGCGCACTTGGGCTGCTGGCCGTCTCGTCCCTCGTGTTCAAGAGATATCGGGAAACGCCTCGGCGACCAATCAAGATCTGGTTCTTCGATGCGTCCAAGCAAGTCGTTGGCTCTGTCTTGCTACACATGGCCAACATTTTGATGTCGATGCTTTCTTCTGGCTCCTTCGACGTAGCTGCGAAGACAAAAGCCACACCTCAGTATGCGGGTCCCGACGACGAAGGAAATCAGCCGAACCCGTGCTCCTTCTATTTGCTCAATCTTGCAATCGATGTAAGGACCAGTTCTGCTACCCGGCGTGGTTGAATTTGCTAATCATGTCTAGACCACCATCGGTATCCCCATTCTCGTCATTCTCCTCAAGCTTCTCCACCGCGCCTTCTCCCTTACCGCACTGGCCAACCCACCAGAGTCAATCCGCTCTGGAAATTACGGCCACCCAGCGCGCGTCACATGGTGGCTCAAGCAGTCCTTTATCTATTTTCTCGGCCTCTTCGGCATGAAGTTCTGCGTCTTCCTCATCTTCCAGCTTCTTCCATGGATCGCGTGGGTCGGCGACTGGGCTCTTCGATGGACCGAGGGCAATGAGGCTGTCCAAATTACCTTTGTCATGTTCATCTTCCCGTTGATCATGAACGCACTGCAGTACTGGATCATTGACGGCTTTATCAAGGATCCCGCGGGCGGAGAAACGCACTACCAAGTTGCTGCGGGCGAGGAGAGCGACGATGAAGATAGTGATGATGAGGCTTGGCTAGATCGTCAGCGGAGAGGCCGTGGGCGTGATGACGAGGACAGCGATGTTGAAGCTGTCGGCAATGCCATACTCAAAGAGGCTAATCCGCTTCCGGTGCCTATTCGGAAAGGTGGCGGGAAAGGCAAGGAATACGATCCTGAAAGCGATGGAGCACAAGGCAGCAGCAGCAGCAGGAAGGAGCGGCAGCACTGATGTAGTGTGCGCATATATGTGTGTGGAGTCTTTGTTCGTTGGTGTGTACACGTAAGAGGATGTGAGTGAGCACTTGGTAGAGTAAGTGTCTCTGGAGCAGGGGGAGTAGGTTGGTTGGTGTACATTGGCATTGGTGTTTCTTTCAGCGCAGTATTTTATCGTTGGCTGCATATAGTAAAAACAAACATTTTCACTTCTAGAGCTCTGCATATACACGAGTCAAATCAATCCTCATGCCAAGATGGGCTAGTTGAGCGAAGCGATGATTGCTCAAAAAGCAAACCCAATCTACCTCATGGCACACTCGGTAGACGGGGACTCTCGAGCGCCAATGTCTCACATTCCACATGTCTGGCGGGGGGGGGGGGGGGGGGGGGGGGGGGGGGGAGGTGGTGCGATGCGATGTGATGTGGGTGTATTCATTTTTGTATGTATGTATGTATGTAACAGGCTGTCATTATCGTTACCATTACCATTATCATTATCATAATCATAACCATCATCAAAATCATCATCGAAAAGCATAACAATACCATGCAATGCACCCACCCATCAAATCTCGAAGACTTCCTCCTATCCTCCCTCTCGGTCGGTGCACACGTCCACTGATGATATATATTACCACCCAATTCGCGCTTCGCCTTCTTCGTCGTCATCATCATCATCCTCGTCGTCGCTCGCACCGATCATGTTGGGTGGCTTCTTCTTCTTCTTCTTCTTCTTCTTCTTCTTCTTCCTCCTGCTCGTCCTCCTCTGCTCCCGGTAATGCCATGCCCACACGCCGGCGGAAACGACGAGTACGACGAGGACGACGATGAGCATCTGTGCGATGTGGATTGGGGATGTGTGGATTTTTCTTCTTGTTCTTGTTCTTGTTCCTTTTTGGGTCGGGGGTTGGACTTTGGTGGTCGTGGTTCTTCGCCGAGGGCCGAGTTTGGGATTTACTTTGAGATTTGGGACTTTGAGGTGGTGGGCTGATAATGGTAGGGATGGCAGGGAGGATGGCGATGTGGATGTGGATGTAGATGTAGATGATGGTGTAGGGAGGAGTCGGGATAGCAGGTGGTATATTCGGCGCGTGATGTGGAGGCTGAAGGATATCATGGTTGGAAAACCGGGACAAGGATTCGGACTGCTCATGGCCAATTGAACAATCTTGACGCCTTCTAATCCTTTATTTATACATGTCTGTCAAGTTGAGGCGTGTATACATGTGGGATTCCGGAGTGTACTCGGGGAGGATGGGGAGGAGAGAAAGGTAGATCAAGGGGGGTCGTAGGATACCTGATAAAACGACAACAAGTATTTACACATGTGGAAATGCTCTTGGGGGCTTGAAAATCGTCAGCTGATAGACTGAGACAAGTGTATGTGTACTATACACGTATGTATATATTCCTTTTCGGAATAAGCGAAGTGGTTAGAGTAAACGCCTTCCAATAGTAGATGTATATATAATGCCCAATCGCGATGCCCAATGCAACCAGCCTAGGGAATTCAAACAAAGAGTGGGAGCGAATGAGAAACGCAATTTATACCAACCAGATTACCGCCGTACGCTCAGTTCCTCCACTTGTCGTCTCAGCGTTGCTGGTAGCCACGCCTGCACGGCATTTCTCCTACAGCACATCCTCTCGTCTACGAACCCAGTATTTTCCGGCCCTACTAATCCCTCTTCAACCCCAGTTTCTGCAGTCTTATTCTCGGCAACAATCCCGTCAGCACTAGCACACTAGCCAGAATGATGGCCCAATGCTGGATACCACCGACATTCAGATTATACGTTGTCCAAGTTGCTGCGCACACAGTCGCGAGGCCCAACGTCGCGATAACATATCCGCTGATCCTGTGATACTTGTATATCGCCTTTGCCTGATTCACATCACCGTATAAAGAGGGGGTGTAGTACTGGGTGAACCCGACGATGGCCTGGAGGAAGATGGTGATGTAGAATGTAAGACCGAGGATTGCGTGGGGAGACTCGAAGTGCTCGTGGCCGGGACCGGCTTTGTTTATCTCGATTATGATGAGGCCAGCGAGGAGGGATGTTATGCCGATGAGGTTGAAGAGGAAGTGTGCGGTTGTGCCTGTGCGCTTTTGGGAGGGGGTGTGAGTTGGTTGAAGAATGAGAGCGGATTGGGTTATGAGGAGGAGGCCGGCCTAGATTGTATTAGTCTTGAACTGTACAATGCTGGCTCTGAGCTGGGGGTGTTGTGTTGTGGTGGTAGAGCGCTTACGGAGTTGAGGAGCTGAGGAGATTATTAGCAGAGAGTAAGACATGGGAACTATGGAGAGGGAAGCTCACAGGGTGCGAAGAGAAGAATATCAACTGGTTGGAGAAGATTGCTCCCCATACTATTGCTGCAAGCTGGTCTAGTCAGTGAATGTTGCTGAAGTATGGTGTCCAGAGTCCGAGTTCACGTACTATCCAGATGCCAGCTTGGGCGATGGGGGCCGTTCCTGTACGACAATCTGTTAGCTACTACTTCCTGTAACGGGGGTTCCATTCTCATCCCTACTGACCCAGCCAAAGATTCCAGTAAAGCGGCTCTCCGTCCGTCTGACTAGCATCACCTCGTCGTCCAAGTAGAGGTTCTTCTTCGCTCGTCCCTTGCGTGGGGTTGCCATTTTCGGGAATGCCGGTTACAGAAGCCATATTTTTGGTCTTAGTATTGTAGTATGGTTCTTGATATGGGGGAAGCTGTTGTGTTTAGGAGTGCGGGGACGCGTATGCTTATGAGGCAGCTCGGGTTTGTCAGAAGGTGAGGGAAGTATGGAGGGTGATGACGGAATCTACTGGGGTAAGGAGCCAATCAGGGGGGAGATGATATCAGATGGGAAAGTCGGCACTAACATAGATGGAGCTTTGACAATAATCTTACCGACCATGGACGACTGTATTATTTAAAGTCTTAATACCTTTTGCTCGACCACTTAAACAAGAGAACTATTTTCATACCAGCATCAATCATAAAGGATTCCAAGCTAGCAATGTGTGTGTCTCGATCATCAAGTACAGCACAGACATCTCCAATAATGCAATCCAGGAAGGTGACCAGAAAGAGATGTGAGGATGGAAAACTGAAGAGACAATATTGCAGACGATTCTGAATTGCATCGTCTTGTCGACAACTCATTGTGATGCATGATACTATCCATTACCTATACCTTTGTACATACAACGTGCCGTTGTTTTAAGATTCTTTGGACACCTTTTTGTGTAACAGTGGCACTGCTAGCGTAGTCCTACCCTAGCCGGATTAGATATTGATATAATAAGCACGTCGTTTGAGATGTACATTTTTGTATGATAAACCAAGGTTACACACCTGATACAATGGTACCTGAGTGCAATTGTAGTATACTCATCAATCATCAATCATCACGTGAGTGGAGCTGCAAACATGAGTATCTTGATTGGTCCATCGGAGACAACAAAGCTGGATCGGAGTCTTAGACCCTTGGTTGGCGCAGCACCACCGTTTTGTACAGATACGATGATTAATTCCCCACTTCGGCTTTCACCTACTGTAGGTGCGACTCGTGGTCCGCGGACCCCGCATTCTGGCGCTATTGGGGAGGCTCTTGGTGTAGTTCACATGTCTAACAAGCAACGGACTATCAAGTATTAGTATGTAATAGTCAGACGAATGCAGTGATTCTTGCGATCCTACAAAGGTAACGCTCAATTGCTGGGCCGAGGTAGGGGACTACGCCTTGTATAGTATATAACAGATCGTCATGTATCAAATTAGAGGTTGGTTTGGCCTTGCGTGGAGTTTCTTTTTCCAATCCTTCAAATTATTCAAGAACAAATCATAAATTAGGTGTCTTGGAGACCTTCGTCTTATTTCCTGCTTCTCGTCCCCAGAAGCCGACCCCTCTGATATTGGTATAACCCGGGGCTTATTCCGTGCCCCCCTTCTTTATCCGGTAAGGGTCCTTGCTATTTATCCTTTCCCCCCTCCCTCCTCCCCCCTCCCCCCCACTGAAACCACAGTTGGCAGATAGACCTAGAGTCTTTCCAGTATGACTACGATGCTCGAAACTATTCGGCCGTACTTGACGACCCCATACATACTCCTCGCCCTCTTCAGTATTTTCATCGCGAAGAATCAGATCAACAAGTTCCAACAGAATCGTCGCATCAGCAGACTCGGCGCCCGCGCACCCTTGCGCACAACTTACCTCCCCTATGGCATTGACTTCATTGTGGAAACCTTGTCGTACATGGTCAAGGACATGAATCTCGACATTTGGCGGCACACGTTCAACAAGTACGGGAATGGCGGATATACCATCGAAATGGTTGGGGCAGAGCGTATCTTGCTGACCGCAGAGCCGGAGAACATCAAGGCAATACTAGCTACGCAGTTCAAGGCCTATGGCAAGGGAGCAGCATTCCATGATGATTGGCACGAATTCTTGGGCGACAGTGTGTGAACTTTCATTCGAGAAATGGCGGGTAATTCACGGAGAATCACAATGGCGAGATCTGAATAAGAAGAAATTTCATTGCTAACGAATGCTTCACAGGCATCTTCACTACCGACGGCGATCAATGGCACAACTCGCGGCAGTTGATTCGACCCCAATTTATCAAGGATCGCGTCAGCGATCTCGACATCTTTGAGGAGCACAGTCAAACCGTGATGGAGCTGCTAGGCGGCAACAGAGAAGTAAATTTCCTCGATGTCATGTTCCGGTACACCTTGGATGCCGCAACACACTTCTTGTTAGGCAGGAGTGTAAACAGTTTAGCCCAGCCCCAGGTGGCCTTCGCAAATGCCTTTTCCAATGTACAAAGGGTACAATCCTTCGTTGCGCGAGTAGGGTAGGTACACAGCAAGCCAATCCGAATATATAATCTAACATTTTCATAGGGCTTTGAACTGGGCAATTCCTCGGAGGAGAATGGGCTTCTACTCATCCCTAAAGATCGTTGATGATTTCCTAAACCAGTACGTCGAGGAAGCGCTCTCTCTGTCCGCCAAAGAACTCGAGAAAAAGACCTCCCATGATCAAGGCTACACATTTCTGCATTCCATTGCAGCCCACACCCGCAACCGCAAGATGCTCCGCGATCAGCTCATCGCGGTGCTGCTTGCTGGGCGTGATACCACAGCCTGCACCCTGTCGTGGACCATATACGAGCTCTCATTGCACCCCGAGGTCGTTGCAAAGCTCCGCCAAGAGATCATCGAGCATATTGGCTTAGAGAGACCACCTACGTACCAGAACCTGAAGGACATGAAGTACCTCCAGCATATCATGAACGAGACTCTGCGGTTATACCCCTCCGTTCCCTTTAACGTGCGGTTGGCACTCACCGACACCACTCTTCCCACTGGCGGCGGCCCCGACGGCACGTTACCCATCGGCATCCTCAAAGACACACCAATCGGCTATTCCACCCTCCTCATGCAGCGCCGTGCAGACCTCTACCCACCACCTGAATCCGGCTTCCCTGACGTCGAGACCTTTGTCCCCGAACGGTGGGATAGCTGGACGCCCAAGTCTTGGACATATGTCCCGTTCAATGGGGGCCCGAGACTTTGTGTCGGTCAGCAGTTTGCGCTGACGGAGATGGGGTATACGCTCGTGAGGCTCTTCCAAAGATTCCAGGGAGTGGAAAACAGGATGAATGGTGAGGCGCCGGGCTTGCATGCGGATATTGTTTTGCAGCCGGGCAAGCCTTTGAAAGTCGCTTTCTTCTAGTTTGGGTCTGTCTTTGTAAAATCGCATCATGCAAGGCACGTATCGTGTATATATGGTGTGTATTCACTAACTAACTGAGCTACCGGGGTCCATCCTTTTTATGCTGGGGTGAGGGGCCTGTGCCTGCCAAGGCTTGCCATGTGTGCTGCTTTGATAGGGATTGATCATGTATATCACGATTTACGATGAGGGTGTAAACATCTTATATGAGTTCCTGAATACCATGGTTGTGTTCTTCCTCGTACCAAGCGAAGCCCCCGGGGGAGCATTGCCGCGAGTCTTCCGAGATCGCTATGCAGATTTGGCTTTGGGCGGTGTAGGTCCCTTATTGATATCTCCTGATGCTCAATCGTCATCTTCGGTTGTACTGTCGGAAGGCGATTGGTCTCTATCGCAGTCCGAGGGATAGATCGGAGGAATCGGAAGAACTGACGACATGGTAACCAATAGGACCCGCCTCGACGTCGGAATCACCAGCCAATCGAGCCTCGTCCTCCTCGTCCTCCCCTCTTGCAACGCTTCAGCTTTCCCATGGTGACGATTCTCTGTACGATCATCTTCAAGGACTATACCCGGAAGTGCGTATCGTCGTTTGACCAATGATTCTCAACAAGTATGGCAGAGTTTCGGTGCGTCAGCATCTATCGCCTCTTGGGAGGAGGTGGTATGAGATGTATTGTATAAGGAAGTTGATTGTACATAAGGATGATGGAAGATCTATATCCGTGGTAATGACTACAGTATGTATGTATATACACACTAGTGCCGCGCCTTCCCTCTCAGGGATAGCGCTTCCCAAAGAATGTCATCGCCTATCGGTGCATGTACGATATCTCCTTCCAATAAGATGGTGGATGTAATCCTCTTTTTGTTTAACGACCTGGGTGGGTGTCTTTATCTATCGGGATTGTTGGTTTCTTGTGCCTCGGTGGTGTCCTTTGTGGCCATCCATGTGTCAGCCCTCGGTTGTGTTCGTTGTTCATGTGACGGTTCGATCCCCCCATGTTCTGCGAGTCCTCTGAGGTGCATAGATAGATGGCGGGTTACCATAAATAATGCGCCGCCTTTTTCCTGGTTCGTTTGTACTGTAAGTACATGATGTTTTTCGGGTTTTCATGTGCGCTCGCTGCCTGTACTATGTATGTACTAGTTCATCGAACAACACGCTTTCACGACGGACGACCATGATAGGCTGGTTCACTTGAATGAATTTGAGCAACGCGCTCGCTCCCGACTCGAGACACACTTTACCACCGCAGTATGCAGAACACTGCCATTCCAATTCTTAATTAGCCATGAGCTTGACCAGGCGACATAGGATATGGTGTCCATGGACTTGAAACGCAGACGAGACTATGACATCATTTATGCTCGTTGCGGTCGTATTCTGCATCGCCATAATTACCCGACCTTCCCACTGTCTAACTACCTATACGGATTTTATTCAAATATGTATACTGTTGTTGTATAGTTATGCGTTCCAGATATCCGACACACACACACACCCAACATCGAGTACAACGTCATCGCTCTTGAGCGAACCGTGCAACACGATGCGTGATACAATACAGATCGTAACTGGCTTCGACAGAAGATAACAGTGCCGTTTCAGTATTCAATCATAACCTTTTTTCTCGGCGGGAGGTAATGTATGTATGTGGAACCTGGAAGGTGGCCCGGTTGATGTGTGTAGAAAATGTTTTTCGAGTCTTGTGTCTTGTGTCTTGTTTTGGAATCTTGACTTTTTAACGTCTTGGAGACACGAGACGTAGAATCAATCTCTCATGAGGTGAAGGTCTCTGCGTTATTGTTGTGATTTCCAAAGCGCACAGTGCTGCCCCTTGCAAAGCTGATGTTTCGGGAATTTGGTCATACCTTTGGTGGAGTATTGAGTTGGGGGGTGAGGCGGTGTAATAAGACCTTGGTATGTGGGCACGAAGATGTATGTAGACGTAACTATGTGTATCAAGTTTGTCTATCAAGTATAGAAGGTGCAAGGGTATATATACACCCTTGCATTGTCACGTGACAGGCGGTCTTGCAAGACACATAGCTCCATACGCAGCCTCTTTTGATGGGAAGGTGGAAGGCGGAAGGCGGGATCTCGATCTATTCTCCATACACACAAAGTCCTCTCATAAGGCCTAGAGAATGTTCTCTAGGTAAAGGATATCTCGTGTCGTTCTCCATAGCTTCATGGTTGGAACCTTCCGGTCATGTTTGCCGAGAACTGCAGGTGGGAGGTGTCGGTTCTCCAACGCACATATATTGGCTATTTCGCTTCTTCGATAGCAAAGGGGAGGATGAAGAGAGTCAAGTTGTTGGCCCTCCATCTGGTGTTCGTCTTTTGGTTATTTGCCGGGTTGTCCATCCTCCATTTTTGAAGCTGATCAATACTTCTGGAGCAGGTTGATGTATGGGTGTGTATTCGCTGAGGAGCTAACTATCGGGGTGTCATCCCCTTATACCAGGGTGAGGGGGCCCGTGCCTGGCAAGGCATATCATGTGCCAATAAGGTCGTGGAAGTTATATCTTCAGATGCGAAATTCTTCCTGTAAAGTTGGGTCGAAGAACTCATTGAATAGAGGGGTCTGATTTCACCCTCCATAACAACGCTGCTGACCTCTTTTCATAGCTGGTTGGACTGTTGTTTGGATGGCAACACGTCTGTCTTCTCACATATATGGGAATTGCATCCAATAGATGATGGTTTTGATACTCAACAACAGTATCCACCAAACATGCAGCCAGACTACGGGCAAAACAGTGAGCCAGAGAATGCAGGTTGGATCATTTTTCGCACAGAAAGTTCACTTTTCCCAGGTAGATCTCCATTGATATTTGCTTTTGCGTTTGTAGGGAATTTGATGTTCTTTAAGGCGGCGATCCTCTCCTCCGTAGCCGATGGTCCAAATGAATCGACATTTTGTCCTAGGAGCCGGACTGACGGGCATTCTATGTACGCTTTACGTGACAGATGGATGTCCTTTTTTAGTATGAAAACTCTCATTGGATTGACGAGATTCGATCCTTTTTGGCATCAGCAATCATCTGATCAATAGATTCTTGACCATAGAGGCGATGAGTAAGTGAGGGTGACGGATCATCGTCGAACTCAATGTCAGAGGAGTTGAAATCTGGGTCGTCTTGCATTGCGTGGATGCAATTCCCATATATGTGAGAAGACAGACGTGTCTCGTTTGCGTTTTGTTCTGGCCGTTGCTGTTTTGAGTCAGGATCTTGGGGGGCGTAGTCGTATAGTCGGGGTTGGTTGTAATAGGGCTTTCTGAAGTCACGTCTTCCGCCACGGCGACCCCCGACAAGCAAACATAAATCTCCAAGGTAGGCCTCTTTCGAGAACGAGGAGTTAGAGGATAAATTGATGCTGTATACATGCTGTACATGTGAAGCGTAGCATTAGATGGAATGGTATGTATAAAGCTACCCTACCAACTACTCGGGAGGCCCCCCATACACCCGGGGGTGTGGGGCTTGTGTCCGCCAAGGCATTCTCATGTTACGCATGTCGTGCATTCTGAACACAAGACTCTGCCATAGCTTGCATAGATCCATTCTTTTGATAAGCATAACTCTATTCAGCTTTTCGTGACGACGTGTTTTAGTTTTCTGGTCGTCTTTGTGGAGGTTGAAAAAGAAAGGTTTACGTTCTCCAGCACCCTTGCACACATGTATCTCTCGTTTTAATTAGAGAAAGAGACTTTAGTGCACCAGCTCCATGTCACTCAAAGTCTGTAGGTGCTAGGCATAAGAACTCTCCAACGGAGGAATAAATGCCAATTTTGAAGTAAATTGTCATTCCATACCGCGGACGCGCTGGTCGCAGACGGTTGCTTGTGTTCTGATGTGATACATAAGTTGATTGTATTGTAGAAGTGATCTAGAGAGGATCACTCGAGCCTATATACAGGATGGCGCTAACCGTGCCTTCCTCCAATGAGGTCTCAGCAAGAGCACTAGTGTGGAAGCTTCCTTCCAACAGCTTGCGATATGAGATTTTGATTTCGGTAGCTGAGAGACGAGGAAGCATTAGCCGAATACCATTCTTCTTTGTTTCTGAAAAGATCTCCATGCATGAAGCGATCAAGTACTTTTGGTTACTGATCGTGGGATCAGGGTGACAGTGACGCGTTCCTCTGTCACGTATGAAGTGTGAAGATTGTCTTTTGGCCGACAAGAAAGATCCAAAGACACAGAACCATGTGGTCGTGCGACGCGTCTTTTAGGACCCACTCGACTTCACCTAAATGTAGATAATAGGCTTCTAGTAATCATCGGATGGTAGAGAGACGCTTTTGATATGTAACAGATGTAGTGTTTGCCCAAAATCCATAGTAACTGTAAATACCCTCTGGAGAAGTGCGAGCTTCCTTGGTATACTTGAGCAATGTTCGTTGGATCTTAGGGTAAGACTCGTGTGTTCTTCCGCCGAGCATCAGTAAATGTGGCAAGTATTTGGACTAGGCAAGAGGAGAGAGGAAACCACGCATCCATTTGGTCAGTTCATCAAAGTTTGGACAGCTAGAATCCCAATAGCATCAGAATCTGCGTTTTCCTGGAGGACTCATCAGAGACGATCTCTGAAACACACAAACTTGGAATTAGTCCAGACACGGTTCTGCCCTAAGTGCCATTTGGAGCCTTTGAAGAAATACTCGATCAATGAGGGTGTCATGCTTCGCTCTGCAGTTATTGCTCACTGATGCCCCCATCCTAGGATGTGTTTCGCCATCGCTGATTTCCATAACTGTGATTCTTCGACGGGACTCTGGCTAGGTCCTTTGGAGATTTTGCGCAAATGGTCCTTCTCCGGCAGTGGGCAGTTCCAAAGATCGGTGAGTCCTGGGTTCTCCTTGTTCCTCCATGTTTTCGTTGGAGAATTCGATTGATGGGTCACACAATTCAGGACAGCGGAGAGTCTATATGTATCCTGGTGTTCGATACTTTAATGCAGTAAAATGGCATCAGGGAAATCCACAACAAGATGCCCATATTCTTATATCCTGAAGGCTTTATAATCGGAAAAGAATTTAAAATCACAACGCTGTGGCACCCTTGGTATAGCCTTTTTGACGAGGTATCCATGCGTCATGAGTTATGCGCTTTTCATGCAATCTACGCAATGTGGTAACCCGCAATAAAACCGACCACAACACTCATGTCCAACCATTGTGGATGTTTTGATAACCAAACAGAGCGGGTGTGAAACATATCCATTCTATGGATGCTATGTACCTTCCGGACAGAAGGGCTCTCATGTACTTTATATCGCGGGTTTTTGATGGACAACTCTAGGCGAGACTCTCATGTTGTGTAGATGTATTGTTGTCTCGCTATTGTGGAGGCTTGCTGGATAGCTGGGGTTGCTTATAGATGAGGCTAGGCAGATGCGTTGATTTGCATAAATGCTGATCCGCGTAGATGCTCCGTGGTAGTTTTCGGGTTGTCTGCCGGGGTGGGCGTCGGATTCCTTTAAGATTAGCTACCAATCTGTTGTGAGACGGTGATACGAGGCACAATGGAGTGGGTGAAGTATCACGTGTTAAGTCTATCCTATTCTATCATAGAAGGAGCTAGGTATATATATGTCCGAGCTTCGTCACGTGTCATGTATGGACTTGCCACCAAATTAGAAGGTCTGCCGGCGCTTTTTCCAGAGATGCAGGAGGAATGTAAGATCGAAAAGTTCATAAGTGCGTAGGCATGAATGTCACCTCCATGTGGTGGCCTTCTCATGGATGGTCTGGGTAGAGGGTTTTGACACTTCGCTAATCCAGCACTTGCCCCAAACGAGAGAGTGGGAGCTGTGCTTTTCAGATATACACCGAGGTAGGAAAATACAACTCCATAAACCTCTGGAATCATGTCTTGTATAATTTATAAGCGGACCATTAGCGTGTTGCGTTGAATCTAGATCCAAGATATTATACTCTACTGAAGCCGTGCTCGTCGGACATGAATAGTCAACAACACCGGTTTAGAGCTACGAAGAGGAAATAAACATAGACTCGGCCATGAGAGATTTTAAAGATTTATTTAAGACAGCAGGAGGATATCAATCAACCATTTCCTACGAAGTTGAAGTTGGAAGAAGACAGACTGGACAGAGCCGAGGCACGCATATAAGAGTAGATAAGAGAAGGTTCCCTGTGATAGACCTGTACAACTTTTGGAAAGTAGAGAGTCACCATAACATACTGAGCTCAAGATTTTCCAGTGCAGTGATTCAGAACTGCCGGAGCTGGTGCCGGAACTGATTGTGGTGGGGACATCTGAGGGCTAAGTACACACATAGATGGATTTGGTTGGTGAATTGGAGAACGTCAATAGTGTCTCAGGCATGGAGCCATGCATCTTCATTGCTTGTATTAGAATTAGAAACCTCCCGAAATGAAACAAATACCATGTAGCCATCAGGTTTGCGTTTTTGGCGCAGGTTTTGTCAGGGTCTGAAATTAATAAGGAAGGTATGAAGTGAATGTTCTGGTATTTTCTCTTATACATGGATTTAATCTTGTTCATATATGTTAAAACCCAAGATACCAATTTCCATGTACTGTGGTAGTGGCGTTTGACGTAAGATCTCTATCAATACATCAACCTTTTCTTTTAGGTCACAAAAGCGGATCTTGGCGCCGTTGAGTTACTACTAGAAAAGACATAGGAAGTTCTAGATTTAGTTTCAGTATAGAATATGAACTGCGAGGGAGATAAAGCAGTATGTGTGGAAAGATCATGATCATTTAGAGGAACAAGAGAAACCTATAAGATTGTAGATTCATCTACTCTTTGGTTCTTGCAACGCAGGTGAAGCTTATACATAGCCACATTTTCCTCACCACGCACTCATGGACTGATTCTGTCGTCGACCTTCCACGATCAAAAACAAGAATTTCAAAGTCATGCATAGATCCCACTGGGGGTTTAATTGTAGAAGAGCAAGAGAGCCCCATACGAGGGAAGACCAAGGAGACTTATAAATGAGAAGAAAAATATGTCATTCTTATTAATTTGATTGATAGACGCGGGAATAAGAAACTTTGATGACCTGAAGTTGGGGACAAGAGAAGGAAATGCTGGCAAACACCATTGGGCTTTACCAAGTTGGTCTATTATCTTTGCTTCTTTACAGGAATTGGCTTGATTTCCTGCAAGGTGGAATTGCGGTGATCCACTATTATCATTTATCATTTCCCATTCAGAAAAGCTGCAAGAAGATTGAAGTATTGGATTCAGGAAGGTTCTCACCTAGCGTGCACGAAAAACAAGACACCGTGTTCCAGAACTTTAGAGCCGGTTACAAATCAATGATATAACGATATCCTTGAAAGACCTTCTCGTCATCACGTGACTAAGATAGTCCGGCCACTACGGTAGAGTGGGCCCCGTAGAGTGGGCCCTCTTATAGTATTATGATGTCAGATATTCCGTTTCCGCATCACCAGACCATAATTCCGGTCATGGGTTGAACACATTCGCTGCTCCTTTCCCCTAGCCGTAGTAACAGAATTGATACGAACGTTTGATGTGAGATGATGTCGTTCGTGAACTACACTGATCCGATTGGGCCTCTCGAACCATTCTGAGGTGACTTTGTCGTATCTAAACTGACCTAATGACCGACTGGGGTTTTGCAGCTTGCAGCGCCTGGTACATTGTATTACAACGCGAATGGTACGGAAACGTGTGGGGTGCTCTTTTGAAAAACGGACAAATCTGGTTCGGGCAGCTATGTGGTCTTCGAGGGGGGACCTGCATGCGTGCGGGTGGGTCACTTGCCTCCTCCACTAGGTCTTGTCAGCATGTACATACATACAGTTCAATAACATGACTTCGTACCGAACACAAATCGCTCCCCTTTATCTATGGAGAAATGAAAGAGCGAACAGGTTCAAGTTGGTGCGTTGAAGTGCAGCCTCATACTTAGCCTTCCGGATTAAAGGGGGGGAAAGTCGGTGCACAGACTCACATATAGATGACTGCGATCACGTGCGATGGAAACAATACAAAAATGGCAGAAAAACCGAGATTAGATATTTTACATCAAGTTTGAAGATAAAATTGTGCTTATGCTTATGTCTATGCTACGTTCACTTGATATCACGTGTATCCCAACCTTTGACATTCCTTCGCAATGCACACTTTGCACATAAACACGTGATGTAGTCTTTCCCCGCCAGATCCGCGAAGCCGAGCTTTGTGCTTTGCCCTGATTGCTTCGATTGTTAATCTCCAGGCCGCAAATCTCACCCGCGCATTTCCCCGATCTTTGTTAGCACCTAGGTACCCTTGTATTCTTAACGTCTTCCCATTACATCACGGTCCACCTTATGCAATTAAGACTTATCCGAGGACCGACACGCATATTGCCCCTTGCGACGTCCTACATAAGCTGCGATGTTTTGCTGATATTCCCCTCAAGCGAAGTTTTTCCATCTCACTCGTTTTCAACATTGAATTATTACCTGAACTCCCACCATGTATCTTTGTACAATTTTCGCCACGCTGCCTCTGCTAGCACTAGCACTCGCTGCCGAATGCAACTTTAAGCCGTCAATCAATGCGACCGCTTCGAATTATCCCAACGCTACAACGCTTTACAACCTCAACACGCTCTCATCTGTCCCAATCGCCGACATCTGCAATAGCGCAACAGGGAACCGCACTGAAGAGATAGCCTGCGCGCGCAACTACATCGATTCCATAGATGAGCAACTCGCCTTTTTATACTCGAGAAGACTAGGATACGCGGCGGTCGCTGGAGACGCAAAATATGCACAAAACGTCAGCTTGAACGACCCGACGCGGAACACGGCGGTTGCCTCAGGCATGGCCGCAAGGGTGTTGAAGTATGGCGGCAGCGAGACTGCTGGTCGAGTACTTGGAGGAGATGGATGCATGATTTATGCCAGCTTGACGTATGAGGTAGAAAAGCTCAAGACAGACTGCGACGTTACCGATACTGAAAACATTACGAGGGTCTGCTCTTAGTTGGATATGGCTTGGTGGCTTGACGTAGTTTTGGAGGCATTTGGGAACGAGGAGCGAGTTTTAATGCATATCCGTCAGCCATCGCACCTTAATAGGCACTTCGGTGTATGTTGATAACGAACTTGTGGCGGTTATTTCGATGGATTCTAAATTGGTAGAAATATAATTTGCTGTCTACTACCAATATGTAGAGTGCTCCCTGTAATTGTCTTAAGAGATCTTGCTAGTTTATTAGTAGGTAGCAATCCTTTGCAGCCTAGCTGTTTACCTCCCTTATATTAAGGACTAACTAGCAATTCTGTTTAACTCCTGCAGGAGAACTATCGTTGTTATATGTAACTAAGTTCTTCTAAGTAATAAATACTAGTACTCTAAATAGGGATCCTTTAGTTGCCTAAGACATTTTGTTTTGCTAGTGCAGTTTGTTAAATGTGGCGTCTATCACGCTCTAGTCCTTTAACCCTACTTGGTAGATTTTGGATGGTATGTTCACATTCTGACTGCCTTCTTTCAGGGTAGTTCTCACAGTTTCAGCCCATCTTCACCATATCCCCGGGTTTGAGGTGTATTGGGATATGCTTTTCGTCGTAATATTTCTTCTGGGCGATCCTGGCAAAGGCGATTGCTTCTTTAGCGGTCTCGCGGTAGTAGAATCGAAGGTTTTAGTAATCGTCCTCTTTGAAGATTCCTCCTGCGTCTATAAGGTTAAATCCGTTATACGGGTTGAATCCGTAAACGTATTCGCATGGAGTGACCCCTGTTGAAGCATTCCGGCTTGTGTTTAATGCGAATTGTATGTCTGGCAGGGCGTCGTCCCAATCCAAGTTCTAGATTGGTGCTTTTGCTGGTAACCAATCGGTAACGTTCGTGGGATCTCGGTCGGCGCCGGTGCGGAGGCGAATAAGGCGGATAAAAGGTAACCGGCCGGTGGGCAGCGGTCAAACTGTTACTTGGCTACTAATCTGTCAGATATTACACATGAAGGCCACGTGTGAATGTGTATGTGTAATATCCTGATCATCTATCTAACTACCCGGAACCTCCGTCCTGTCCACCTTGGAATCATACCGTATTCGGCTCTGTATTTGTGCTTGGGCGTATTTCAAGAACGCCAAAGTCTGGACTAAGAATGTGCATGAGCTGACCGACTTTTATGTTTCCAAAGCTTGGATCGAGGTGCATGGTGGGTAACGTCTTCAGTTTAGGGAACCAACTCGAGCTCCCTGCACTAATACCGACTACTGTGTCTTATAAAACAAGAGGGTATCTATTTTCTGGGTTGCCGCAATAGATATTTTCAGACCAGAACACCATGCCGATGACCCTGATACATTCTAGAAACAAATTGTAGTCATAGCAGAGAGGTATAATTCTGACATGCTGTTTTTATTAAGTCGAGCTTCTTACGCCGGACATCAAAGTACCCTGGTCTCCTTTTTCAAATCCTGCACATCGCACACCCCGTAAGGTAATATCTCAACTTCAGTTTCGGCCTTTACCAGCGGGCCTCCAATGCGAAGAGGTCAACATGAGCAGCTTCGGAACTTCAAAGCGCGGGGCAGAACACCATGTACTACGCAATGCTTCTTCCGTTCCATCGGCAGGGGTCGAGCCTCAGACCCTGGTCGTGCTTTGTTCGTTTTATTTATATGCTGTCTGTTCACTGCAACCACTCATTTCTTGGTGTCGTGTACAGCTTAAATTCGTTTACTCCATGCAATCGTACACAACCCTCTCTGCATATATAGGATCGACAAAATATATTCTACTACTTAAAATCTCCTTCCCAAAGACAAGTAGTTATTGATAAGAGGGTATAACAGAGAACCGCAAGTCCAGAATCCTCCACATCATTCTCCGCACATACTGTTCGATGTGATATGTAAGTTGATTGTAATAACGATGTAGGATCGTATGCGAGAGAAACTAATATACACTGTGTGGCCTCATTGTGCTTCCCGGCTAATAGGACACTCCTGCTCATGCTAGTGTGATCCTTCCTCCTCGAACACATACAACAGCAGTGACTAGATTTCCAGAAGACTTGCTTCCACAGACACACGAACACATGTCTCGATACTCGGTTCCATCTACTAAAAGATTGCCCTCTAAGACATGTCCACACAGTGATGTTTTCGTTTGGAGAGAGAGACACACACACGAGGACACCACGGCCAACATGAAGACACTGACTGTAGATTCTGTACGCAGTCTCTCGCGCACACACAAATCGAGGCGAGTGTATTTATCTTCGTTTCTCGAGAAAGAATAAGAACCTCCAGATATTTCTGGACACATGACATGCATGTCTTTTTCGCATCCCAATTCAAGGATACATGGAGAGTCTCCCTGTCACCGTCGACCCATAATTAGGGACCAAGTGACTTTCAACGCATGCGATCGAGGTTTGCAGTGTTCAAGCGACGCGAGAGGTTCGAGCTTACTACTCCTTCTCTAATTCAATTGTAGTTTCCTGGTTTTCTTTTTCTCTCTCCACAACAAGTGTCACAACAAAGACATGCGCGAGCTTTAGCAAATGTTTCTCGCAATTAGGAGAAAGTGAATATTGTTTTCGGACAATAACATCTGAGCAATCTGTACATGTTCTTGCATTGATAGATGCTGATTTGGAGAGAGAGCTTGGCGGAAGCTGATGAGTCTAGTGGATCGGAGTTTTTCCAAGTTCGAGAGAGGGGCTCGCGGAGACATACAGACAGACAGACAGACAGACAGACAGACAGACAGACAGACAGACAGACAGACAGACAGACAGACAGACAGACAG
>MU005767.1:291100-365990 GCA_010093715.1 Pleomassaria siparia CBS 279.74 | reverse complement strand
AATGCAATAGAGGAGATGCAATGATGAGTTGGATAGATCTTGATTGTCTTGGCAATGAGTAGTGTGGTAGTGTCATGTGTATCTCTAACTATCGACTTATTGTTACCTGTCGAGCAATTCAGAGCAGGGCCGCGGTTGCATACTAGTCGCTCGTATATGTTTCGTACCCCCATGCACATCCCCTCCAAAACCCGGGAAACGTCCTTCGTATGTACACTTTACTTATTTGTGGCCTCGATTTGCACAGCCTTCCCCTCCTTCTCATCGTACGCCGCACTTTCCGCCTCCTCGAGTCCCAAACTCGCGGCAATAGCATACAGCCTCGTCTTCTCCTCATGCGCCGTGGTATCGCCAAACACAGCATCCATCTCCTCCAGACTCTTTCCCTTTGTCTCGGGAATAACAAACCACGTAAAGACGAACGCAATGAGCGCGAACGCCGCAAAGAAGATGTAGGTGCCATAACCGATCGTTTGGAGCATACCAGGTGTGACCAAACCGATGATGAAATTGCACATCCAGGTTGACGAGGTGGTGAGAGACATGGCTTTGGAACGGTTGCCGATATTGTAAATTTCGGAGGGCAAAACCCAGCCGATGGGCGCCCAGGAGTAGGAGAAATTGACATCGTAGATGTAGATGAATGCGATTCCTATCCATCCAGCTGCGGGGTGGTCTTTGAGTGTGGATCCGTAGCCGCCGATGATACCACCAACGATGACGAGAGAGATAAATGTACCTGCCGCACCAGCCAGGAGAAGAGGACGGCGACCAACTTTGTCGATGAGGAAAAGAGCTGGGAGAGTAGACAACGTGTTGACAATGCCATAGACACCAGTGGCGAGAAGGCCCGATGTCTTTCCGGAGAGTCCAAGTTGTCCGAAGATGGTGGGCGCGTAGTAAATGATCGCGTTGCAGCCAATGAACTGCTGGAAGAACATGACGCAGCACCCGATGGCAGTGCGCTTGAAAGCGGGTAATGTGGAGAAGAGTGTTGTATATCCGGCAAGATACAGCGAGATGCCAGACTTGCCCGGGAACTTTTCGCGGTTGAAGGCCTCCTCGAACATGACTTCTGCCTTGATTGACAGATACTCCTTCTGGACCATCTCATCATCGGGGCTTGTGCGGCGGATGCGAGCAAGTGCTTTGATACCGGCTTCCTCATTGTCTCTCATGCAGTAGTAGCGTGGTGATTCTGGAAAGAATAACATGCCGATACCAAGAATGATGGCAGGAAGAATTTGAAGAGAAAACGGAATTCTCCACGCGGCATCGCTTTGTCCAGTGCAACCATTAGGGCCGACGTCGAAACGAGGGTCGAAAGTTCGTTGGGATGCAGTCCCACCAGTGTACGGAATATCAGGAGCACATCTCGTTCCACCAATGTATTGAGTGCCATATTCAAGCCAGTAAGATACAAGAATTCCGAGTGTGATGGAGAGTTGCTGAAGGACTACTAGAGTACCTCGAATTCCGGAGGTGGAGACTTCGCTCATGTACATGGGGACAATCATGGTAAGCATGCCAACAGCAAAGCCTGCAATGCCTCGTCCTATAATTGAAGTTAGCTACATGATTACGGGGGAAAACTTGGAACTACAACATACCTATAAATGCCATGACGAGATCGACTGCGCCAGCTTGGAGTGCAGAGCCGAGAGTGAAGATCACTACTGCGATTTCAATCGATCCCTTGCGACCGACCTTATCGGCCACAGGTCCATTGACGAGTGACCCAGCCCAAGCGCACAACAACAACGTCGAAACAAACCATCCCTTGAACCCGCTGTCGATAGCGATACGTGGGAATTTCGCTGCGAAGGATTCCATGGTCAAGACTCCAGAGACAACACCTTGATCATAACCAAACAAAAAACCACCAATGGATGCGAACTGGGCGCCATTAGCAATGACAAGGAGTGATCCTTACATGGCACACTCACGGCCGAAAGTCCAAGAAGATATGGGTTCTCGCGAAGCTCTTTGTACGTGCCCTTCTTCTGGCCAGCATTGTGGCCAGAGCCTTCGATATGATCAAGTTCCATGGACATGTTTGACAGTTGCTAGTGTGCAAGGGTTGTCTTAATTGATGGGACTGGGGATAAGATGGGGTGCATGAAAAGATGGGGAAATCCCCGCCTTATGTATTGTTGTTGAACCATATGAATTCGAGATATCAAGCTTCGGACTCGAGTCAGGTGTGGGTCCGGAGGACTGTCGCCCGGATGGGAGAAAAGTCGAAGAACAGGAGAATGCGGGTGATGGCAGGGTTTCCCACACGTATCCCCACAGAAGACCCTGTTCGGTAAAGCTACCGTTATGCGACCCCAGAAATAAGGCATCGGCAAGTATTATCCTGTAAACGGCAAAACGTCTTCACCTGACCGGCACGTGACGGGGTCTTAGCCGGAGCTCTGTCGTCCGAACCCCACATTGCCATGCTCAGTGCTCCAGAGAGCCTTTTGAAGCGCGGCTTTCCATTTGATCATTCGTCTTGTCAAAGTCCAGGCTTGACATACCCCTTCAATTCACTTTCTCAATCTCCAAATTCCTTCCCGTCAAACACAACGCTCGAAAATGGCGAAGGATATCGAGCCGATACTTGATCTGGTTAGGCGCATCGAAACACTTCTAGCTCGCCAAGCCTCCAATCCTTGCCAGCGAATCCTCGTTGCACTTGCAGGTGTGCCAGGATCCGGAAAATCGACGGTATCCGACGCGCTTCTGGCCGAGCTTGAACTGCGTGGCGTTCATGATGTGGCTGTTGTACCTATGGTGAATTTCCTCAACCGCAGCCCATACTCGAAGTCTCCGACTGATAGATTTGACAGGATGGCTTCCATCACACCAGAAAAATGCTGTCCAGCTTTCATGACCCCGAGGAAGCATTCCGACGACGTGGCGCTCCATTTACGTTCGACGCAGAAGGATGCGTGAAGTTTGCCAAAGTACTCAAAAATACACCTGTGACAACGAGCAAGGAATCTGAGGTATTCATCCACGCCCCGAGCTTCGACCACGCTGTGAAGGATCCCACTCCAGACTCAATCTCCATCTCGTCTCGCACCCGTTTGGTCATTGTTGAGGGCAACTATACGCTCCTGAATCAGAGTCCATGGAACGAGATCGCGGGTACTAGCAATGAGAAGTTCGTATTCAAAACACTCTCTTGTTCGGAGAGACAATGGCTGACTCTTTTCAGATGGTTCGTTGACGCTCCTGTAGAAATAGTGAAAGACCGGTTGGCGAAACGCCACCTCGCTGCAGGTATCGAGACGTCACCGCTGGCTGCCATTGAAAGGGCTGAGCAGAACGATATCCCCAATGGTGAACTGATAAGATCACTGCTCATCAGGCCCGATGTTTATATCGAGAATTGAATTCTTCTTGCTGTAGTGATATGGGTCTGTGCATGTTCAAACACAGCTCATCTTACATTCCGAGATCGTTTGAGCCCAAGCCCCAATCGAATGAACCGAGCAATTCGTTGGACTCCATGGACCAAGGGAAATTGTTCAAGGCGTCTTTGTCAAGTTGAATATCCTGGAACAAGTTGGAGTCGATATCATCGTGTGGTACAGCTTGATCCAGGATAGCCACACAACGTGCGGACAGGGAATCTTCGACGAGACGTTCTTGGAACGCCGTCCGAGCCAACTGGATGTCTTCGTACCAAGTCTGTATATCCGGCGAATGGGGGAAGCTGATAACACACAATGTCATGACGAGTGCGGCGTGGAACAAGAAGTAGCTAGATATAGTCAGTACACAAATCTGAAATACATCCACGCACCATTCCACATACGTTGCATACCACCCTGAAACGAACCAAGTCAGCGTGCAATCTTATACATACATGGAGAATGCATTACCTTCCAATCTCGTCGAGCCTTGACTTGAATATTGATAGATTGACAAGATGGTTGAATGTGCGGCTTCAATACAGATACGCTTACAGTCTTCCTCGTTGGTCTGATTATATTGATCAGGGGTCTGGCCCCGTTCGGAAATGGCTCGTCGTAGCAGGATCTGTCGAAATACGATAATCTTGAGGTTCCAAAATCTCCACCAAATGCGAGATCGAGCGAAGAGATACCAACGGTGTTGGCAAGCGGACTCATATGTGGGTTGGAAGAAGAGGGGCATCGTATGAGCCCAGGAATCCATGGAAAGATTGATGGACAGTGTAGTATCTGGAGACAGCCCAGGCTCAGCTAGCAAGCGGTTCGAGATGTGGTTTGTTTGGATATGAAATTCGCTTTGCGCCTTCAAAGAGGAGTAGAGCGTAGGTTCGGTCGACTCGGGCGGGAGCTCCGTGGTTTTTGGGGTGAGTGACTGGTATAGATTAGCTCTATCGCTTTTGCACAACCGTCAAAGGGCTTCACCTCATCATCGATGTTTAGGACTGGATGAACATTCATCGAATCGTGATCTGGTAGCATGATTGCTCTGCCAAAAGTGGTCGAGGCCCCACTATCGAATATGTATAGCCCCCACCACACTCTTCGTCTGACTTCACGCTCCAACAGACTGATGTTCCAATGAGGAAGCTCTCTGTGAAGTGCGAGGCTGAGTGCAGTACGAACTGCAAGTCCCAAAAGATTCCATCCCGTGTTTGGGCTATTCCGTTTCTGGCTGAGATTACTCAGTAGAACAAGTGCCTGGACAGAGGTCAAGTTCGCTGCCTCGAAAACGGATTCATGTTGGCCAAGAGTCAGGGCGCGGCGATAGAGATAGTCCTCGAGGCCAATCTGGTCATTGTTCAAGCTCCATGCCCCGAGCGCTTGAATTGCATTACAGAGCATGTCCCATGACCTTTGAGGTGGTCGGGGGATGATGTCATGGTACTGTGCCCGGAACGTAGCTTCATGAACAAAAGGATAGGCTGTGTGATAATCGTTGAAGTAGGCGTCTATGAGAGTTGATGCTATCTGACTAGTAATAGCGGCGTGCGAGATCTGTGATGATGCAAGGACTCCTTTGAGCCGGGATGAAGGCTCGTTCCGTCGTTGTTCCGTTTGGGCTCGAGATTGGTGCAGAAATCCTGCCCAATCAAGCAGACAGCGAAGAAATCCAACACCAGAGGTAGAACCTAAAATTATTGTCAGCTTTAGGGGCTGATGGTGGGGAGATGTAGGCTTACCAAGATAACCTACGCCAGTAGGCTCCACCGAGAGTGCGGCCATGCCATCCGTTAGCCCATTTACGCTGATATCCTCTTCCTGCCAGTTGAATCCATCCGCGTCGTTTGGAACGGCTTCAAGAATAACAGGGCCATGATCAGGGGCAGCAGAACCCCCTTGTGGTGGACTTCCAGCATCTATGGGATGAGCCACTTGAGGGGGTTGAGATGCCGAGAGCGGCGAAGTACTCTCAGGGAGGTCAGAAGAGGAAAGCACTTGATCGAGACTTATTCCAGGCAGAAGCTGAGAAACGAAATCTTCCAGATGGCGTAGTCTAGTCTCCACGCTGGTGAGGTAGCTGCAACATGTCAATTAGGTGTATGGCGGCATGTGAATGAAGATGGAGCAGGTTTAACTTACGCTCTTGTGAGAGGTGATCTGATAATCTTGCTGCTGTAATGACATCGTGATCCATTTTGTGCGCAAGAGCTGCATAATGGTGCCTCTTTCGAGCACTGTGTATACTTAGGAGGTGGAGGTGATGGGTTTGCACGTGGAAGGGAACGGACCTTTAACTTCTTATGACGACATCGGTCGCACTACTTCGCATCAGCGAACAGAAAAAGATGAGGGGGGGAAGTAGTTGAACTCATACAGAGAGCGATATTGGCGACAATCTGTGCTCCATCGAGTTTCCTGTTGAAGGCATCAGGATGCAGGGCTAGATCCCAGTTGCTTGGTTCTAGGTAGGTAATTACAGTAGAGATTACACCTGACCTGAGGCACACTAGCACCTCGCTTAATTTCCTTGGCATGCCGCACTAGTCAAATTTTCACCCCACTACTCAGCCGCTCGCATAAAAAATAATAACACTACTACAACACTACTATATATTTTAAGTTATTCTTAACCTATTCTTAAGCTATTCTTAACCTGTTCTTAAGCTGTTCTTAACCTATTCTTAAGCTATTCCTAACCTATTCTTAAGCTGTTATTAATATATTTAGAATAATAGACTACTAATTATAAGGGTAATTTATAACTTTATATTATTATTAACTTATAAGGTATTTATTTTAGGTTAAAACGCGTTAAGAATAGGTTATAAACAGGTTTACCTATAGCTAGTGCTAGCGTTAATAATTTTATTGTGTAGGAGAGATAGAGGTGACTGTGCAAAAAATCAGTGCACCTATCGGCTAATCGCGAAGATTCTTTACAGGGGGGGGCGTTAGCGCCACTAGTCAAAACATGTACTAGCACACGTCAGGTCAAGTGTAGTGTCATTACAGTATTAGTGCAACCATCCGATCCGAACTTGGCCCGACCTCGGCACGAAATCTCCCTTTCTACATGATTGGCCGGGAAGCATATGAGATGGAAAACAATCGATACATAGTGCAAGCGTATAATGAAGGCTGATGTTACTCGCCCAACGCGCCAAGGTGTTCCTAGGGAACCAATCGTTTTCCTTCTGTCCTATCTTTCTGTCCTATCTGCGTTTCCTAGCAGTGGAACGGGCAAATCTCGTCCAAAGCTTGTTCGAATCCCAACGGATGTATATATACATTACTTATCCAAGTAGCGGATGTGAGTCGTATTCGAAATATAGAAACATGGAAATTCTCTAAAGTCGGTACATATGTACGTAAAAGAGCAACGTAAACACGTGACAAAATGTGCGGAACATGTCCGCATCTAGCTGGTAAGAAGGGGAAGTGGATGCCAAGTCTTGTGGGGTAAGCTCATTCTCAGCCGACGCAACGCGAACATAAAACAAATGTGATGGAGTCCTCATGGAGCTTCCTACCCTTCCGCTCCCAGTCCTGACTCTTGCTCTCTTCCATATTCGTCTAGACCGTCGCCATTCAATCTCTTCACGAGTTCTCGTATCCCAACACCATCCTCCTTGACACAAGTCAAGCTTCCACAGCTTAGCAGCTCACATCTCCTCGCAATGCCGTCAATTTCCCTTACACACACACTCCGAACAGCATCACACTTCTCGCGTAGAACCACAAAGGTACGCCATTTCTCCTCTATCTCTTCACTTCGCTGACATCCAAATCACAGACATACTTAAATCTCTCCCGCTCCTTCTCCTCCACCCTCCGCCGCAATGAAATCAACAAGGTATACTCGAGTCCGGAATCCGCCATTTCAGGCATGCAATCGAATTCAACCCTGCTTTGTGGTGGTTTTGGCCTCTCTGGTGTGCCCGACACGCTGATCAAACAAGTCCAAGCCACGCCTAGCATAACAGGCCTCACCGCTGTGTCCAACAACGCGGGCGTCGTTGGCGGTGGATTAGGATTACTCCTCGAGAGCAAACAAGTGAAGAAGATGATCGCATCATACGTCGGCGAGAACAAGGTGCTGGAGCGCATGTACCTCACAGGGGAGTTGGAATTGGAACTCACCCCACAGGGCACCTTGGCCGAGCGGTGTCGTGCTGGAGGCGCTGGAATTCCCGCCTTCTTTACACCCGCAGCATTTGGCACAGTCGTCCAAACAGGCGAGTTGGCTTTACGACACAACAGTGATGGTTCTGTAGCTCAATACTCCACGCCTCGGGATGTCAAGGTCTTCGCTGGAAAGTCATATGTCATGGAAGAAGCGATCCGGGGAGACTACGCCTTCATCAAAGCATACAAAGCAGATCGGTTGGGCAACGTGCAGTTCCGCTTCTCGGCGCAGAACTTCAACGGCGCTATGGCGAGGAACGCTACCACTACCATCGTAGAAGCCGAGCACATCGTTGACGTGGGCGAGATCGAACCGAACGCTATACACGTACCCGGGATCTACGTCGACCGTGTTGTGCAGAGCACGGCTGACAAGGGCATCGAGAAGATTGTCAACGCGAAACCAGAATCGGAATCCGCTGCGGAGTCAGCGAGCCTGGACAGCAAACGCGAGCGCATTGTAAGGAGGGCAGCGAAGGAGTTCAAGAACGGCATGTATGCAAATCTCGGCATTGGAATGCCTATGCTTGCGCCATCGTACGTCGGCGCAGATGTAGAAGTGCAACTTCAGTCCGAGAACGGCATACTCGGACTTGGGCCCTACCCGCAACCCGGCGCGGAAGACGCCGACCTCATCAACGCCGGGAAAGAAACCGTTACTCTCCTCCCTGGCGCGTCATGTTTCGGATCGGAAGAGTCATTTGGCATGATCCGTGCCGGAAAGATCAACCTCACTATCCTTGGTGCCATGCAAGTTTCGGCTCGAGGAGATTTGGCCAACTGGATGCTACCCGGAAAGGTCAAGGGATTTGGAGGCGCTATGGATCTAGTCTCAAATCCCGCAAAGACGAAAGTTGTGGTTACAATGGAGCACACGGACAAGAAGGGAAGGCCGAAGATTTTGAAGCAGTGCGAGTTCCCGCTGACAGGGCGGGCGTGTGTGAGTAGGATTATCACGGATCTGGTAAGTCGAACAACTCTCGTCCAGCTTAAAATAGATAGCAAGCTAACTTGTGCACAGTGTGTTTTCGACGTAGATTTCACAAACGGATTGACGCTGGTCGAGCTCGCCGACGGCGTGACAGCTGATGAAGTAAAGTCAAAGACAGACGCGCCATTCAAGGTCGCTGATGACGTCAAACCCATGTTGTGAATTAGACTCGGTATACCTCAAATTTTTGTATTTAGTTCTCCTGAATAACAATTAGATGAAACATGTCACCAATCTGGACTTGTTCAACGTGTCCAGGTCTCCGTTTCTGCTCATGAACGCAACTTTGAGCGATTCTGGATAGAGCTTCCGAGTACAAGGGAAAAAGAAAGCTTGTTTCCATCAAATTCCAAAAAGATTACATTTGTTGCTCTGTTTGATCCCCATGGCATGATCGCCCAATGAACTTGCCGTCGAAGATGGCGCAGCGCTGACGTAGATCTGCACGCTTAGGATTCTATTTTGATCGAAGTTGTTGAGTCAGAGTTGAACGTTAATGTGCCGGACAAATGAGGTAGTAGCTTCGGAAAAGTCAAAGTCGACGACTCCCCGTCGATACCATGGGAATTCAAGTATTATGTACTTTGTACAGTGCTGCTTGATATGCGCAGACGCCCGTGCCAGGATCTCACACACTATGCGCTGGCCAATGGAAACCGGGAACCTCCGAACCCTCTCATCTAAAAACGAATAGATCGGAAAGTCGACACTGAATATGTATGGTCGGGCCTTTCTAGCTAGTCACGCCGAGTAAGGTCACGTGATCATCTATCAATACATATGTCCTTTGAATTCAAAGACATCGCTCATTGTTACAAAGGGAAATAAATCATCAGACACCGCCATCTTTCATATCATACCCATGGCCATTATATAGAAGAGAGACCTTGTCGTTTTAAAGGATTTTAGACTTCTCAAACCTGGAGAAAAAGGCAGGGCACGGCTACGAAAACAAACACATACAGTATCAACGGTTAGCCTTTTTGCCTTTCCCCATGAGCAGCATACACAGAGAAAGGACTCCCTGGCATTGAACCCTCCAGCACCTCAGAGTCTAGTCTATTCATTCTGTATATGTAGTTTCTAGTCTCTAAACTATATAATTAATAAATAACAAAGGAAGCTTCCTCCTCCTGTTTGAGCACGAGACGCTATTATGTCGTCGCTGACATTTCAATGTCGACCTTGTCCCTACCTCTTGTGTATCGGTTTGCCTAATCCTGCCATACCACGCCCTCTCTCTCTCTCTCTCCTTTATCAATAATTCTCTGATTCTTCCACATGAATGAAAAGAAAACAGAGGACGAGGAACAGGTCCCGCTTCAACATTCTTCCAGAAGGGTCGGTCATGTGATGATATGATAAATTTCCTCTCGTACAAAGCAAGGGAAGAAGAAAGGGGGGCGGGGGGGGGGAGGGGGGGAAGAGAAGAGAAAAGAAAAAGGGAAAAGGGGAATCTCGGTCCTATCAATATGTTCGATCGTATAGTATATTGACGCACGGGCCCGTGCTTCGTGAGTCACTTGACATATCAATGCATCTGTCAATACATACACCGTACCACGTGCAACGCTCAAGTGGTTGTCACCTGATATCAGTAGCAATCCATTCATTTCTATCCTCATGGCACCATGCTAGTTGCTCCTGGGACATACCAGAGACCGAGACATAAATCCACTGCTCAACAGGTCACATGATGTCTCTCCAGCACGTGCGGCGTTCAAAGCGTCAGTGAACATTAGGACAAGGCGCTCCGTATGCATGTAAATTGATGATGCACATTACGATGGATCTATCCAAGTTCTCTTTCTCTCTGACAGACAATAGGGAGTAACGCTCTATCTGACCCGAGAGTATGTGGCACCGCTTCGATTGATCCTGGGGCCACGTTTAAGCTTCGTCATGTGACCATACCTCGGTCTAACAGAAAGTGCAAGTACCTAGGAGGGTATGTTTATACCTCCTCGAAGATGCTGGTATCGGATGACGGACCGCCGAATGTTTTTGCGCAACGTTGGAGAGTATCGTCCTCGCCCTCGTCCACCGTAGATGCGGAAGCATCCCGCCAAAGTTCAAGTACGTATGTAGTCACCAAAAATGTACATCTCATGTATGACTAATAATAAATAATCGAAAGGGTATCTACAACTACGTTCTGTACTCGCAAGCTACTCCAAGCCCCACACGCAGCTGCTCTCGCACCGACTCCCCTCAAGCCATAAATCCAAAATCGACCAGTACCACCATCATCCAAGCTACAAACTACAAGAAGAATCGTAAACGAGTAATCCATAGCTCATGGCGTTACTCTAAATTGGACAAAAATCATTACCGTCCGTCACCCAACCGCAATACCAAGTTTTTGACATCTACCGGGTATATTCAGGTTTCCGTGCCTTATTCACAATCGGCGGTGGACCGTCGGTATCTGGATACGGCAATGGCGCGCCTGGGGGCGGTCTTGCCGGACTCATCGGCCTGCCTGACAGACCCCCGGGTGGTCTCTCACCCTGGAGCGGTGTCTTCGGTGGAAGAGGTGGAGGACTTTGTATTCTGAACTCGCCATCGTCCATTCTTGGCGAACTATGTATGGAGCTCACAGGCCGACCGTGCGTGAACTGCTCGCCAGACCGACGATGCGACGTGTATTCTCCAGAGTGTCGAGGATCGACATCGGATGCCGGGACGACCTGGGGAAACTCATCCGATGACACGACCATATATTTGTCGTTGTCTGAAGCTCGGCGGTAGTTCGCCGAGAGAAGATCGGCGTTTTTCTTCCTAAAGGCAGGGTGGAGAAGAACTTCCTCGGCGGGGAGCTCTACGGCGAAAGGAGAGGGATCTGGAACCGAAGGTAGAGGTCGTTCCCAGGGATTTACCATTGGTGTTACACTCCCGCCACCATGGCCCTTTTCTAGCCGCTCCCATCTCTGTTTTGCGCGGTGTATCCGTGCTAGCTTTGCGGCAGCGTCAAGGTTCTTGGTTTGTACCTCTGTTTCGGAGAGGTACATGCGCGTGTTTGTGCTGATTTCAGCCAGGCGATTCCATTCATTCATACCGAATTCACCAACGCCCACACTGACGTTGAGGCGATAGTAATTTTCTGGATTCACTTGGCGTTTCGCCAGGTTGTCCTTCATGGCCTGATGTGTCTTCTCGCAGTCTTCGATCTTGCTGACCAGTCTCCGCCTGGCTTCGGCGAAGTCGCCCATGCCGTTGGACACGAAGCTCTCCCACCAGAGATGTTGTTGCTGGTTTGTGCCCTCGGGTCTCTTCCCTGTGCCGATGCTTATAAACACGCCAACATCGCGACCTGGCCACTCGTTGCATACAGCCTCGTCGAGGATTTGCGGTGCAGGATTGTATTTGCCCGCGCCCTCGTCGAGGAAGACGGATTGACCAACCTGAATAGGCTTGAAGGCGAGCGCAGTAGCACATGTTGCACGCCCAGCTTGCCAGATGGTGGCATTGGGCTCGACCGAGGTTTCTTGTCGGGAATCGTAGGAGCGGAGGAGGATCTGGCCGCTGCCGGCCCTCTTGGTGCCCCTGTAGACTGCCGCGACAGCTCTGAATACATGTTAGCATATTGGACCTCTAGCGATGAGGTGCTACCCACGTCTTGGTCCGTTCTTCTCTTACGTCGTAAAGCTGGGCATGAGGATTACCCCACTTCATCGCGGCCATGCGCATATTCACCGGAGTTGCGCCAATCTGGCTATATCTGCTGGAATTGCTGGCACTCCGATGTACGCGATGTGGAATCGCGCTGCCGGGAGTCATGGGGGTACGGGGGTCTGCTGTAGAGGATACTGCATTGCGGCTATCGTTGCCTTCGTCGTCGGAGATGGTGTGTTCCCGCACGCACTCCATGATTGCCTCCTCGAGCTTGGAGGCTTTGAACAATGTCGATCGATATGGTATGCCGGCAAAGGTCTTGTCGGTCTCAAAGACTCGTTTTGTCATGCGGATGTAGACGTCCTTGCAGGTATCGAGGTCCAGCCGCAGGCGGCCCAACATGATGGCAATCAGACCGCCGGTGCCGGTGCCGGCGATGAGATCGAAGTGATCGCATGGTTTGGGTATTTCGTGTCGCTTTGGGGCTCTGCCTTCTATCTCGACAAAAGTGCGGTGCATGAGCTCTTGAAGGATGATGAGCATCGAGTATCCCCGTACTCCCCCGCCATCTGCGCCCCCGCGTTAGTGCCTGAGGTGTGTGAGTTGTTTTGTTTGGAGACTTGACGTACCCAGAGAGAGAATGCGAAGGGGTGGGCCCTTAGTGGTGTCTTTCCGACGGATGCCGCTGTTTGCCATGTTGTATGCTGTCTGGCGCAGCGGCGGTGACTTTTTGGTGTTGAGGCGCGCGCGGGGAGGAGATTGGGGGGCTGGCTCGAGGGCCAGGATCAGACGGGGGTTATGAGTGCGCGTGCGAAGGTCAGTCAGCTACTGTGGGCGTCTTCTGGTCCCCTCTTTGCTGGGCGGAGGCGTGAAGCGTAGGCAGCTGTAAAAGTTTCACTACTGGCCGGGTGATAAGCAGTGAATGGTCGCTTGAGGAGGGTCCGGCGACAAGGCTGACAGCAGCAACACGGCGGATAGGATATGAAGCTGGCAGGTTGCAGGTTGCAGGTTGCGTGGTGGACGTTTGTTTCGTAGAGACAGACCAGCGAGCGGAGGTGCAAAACTCTTACGAGATAGTCAGAGGGTAAAAGAGGTTCAGAGTGTTTGTCATGTTGGTCAGGCAGGCACAATTAATTCACCGCAGGCAAAGTTGCAGGCAAAGTTTGGCTGGTCCTGTCAAAACGTCACCGCCAAGTCGTCGGTCATCGCGAACACAATGCACCGCCACACTGTCCGCGCGACCCGTTCTAACCAACGACAGTAATGCCCGCCTCATTCATCATCATTCATCCCTGGAGACACACTATCCCTCATCCTGGACACTCGTTTCTCGTTTCTCGTTTCTCGTTTCTCCCAGCCAACATCGTCTTGACTCTTCACCTTGATTTGTCGTCGCCGCGCCAGATCTGCGCCCCTGCGGCGGCTGCCCGCTGACCCGCAAAATCGCTTGCCTGAAATAAATCAGGAACATGTCCACCGGCCGATGTTTCTAGACGTCCCATGACCTGCCTGGCCGTCCCGACGTCTGTCTCTGCCACGAGAAGAGAGTGCTTGGTTGATGTGGGGTATGTATGTACTTGCACAATTCACCAAGCGACGCGACGTCAAGACGACGCTGTAAGCACTGACACAACCTGGCGTCAACACGGATACCAACCTTCACCCGACAAAAGTACAGTAATGATAAGCTAGGTATTATTACCCCGCATACGGTGCACTCTTCGAGTAAAGAATTCCGTTATTGGCCATATATTAGGCCGCAAATCGCCGTTGTCATAATTACAGTATAAGTACTGTATCGCGAGGTGCAGATATTACCTCCAACATCTAGCATCAACATGGCTTCAATGTCACCAAGTACTTCAGTCTCATTCGTCTTGTCTCCTCTCTTCCTTGTGTTGGCCCTTCTGGCTGCGGCATCGTTATTTCTCTACCGCAGACTGGCATCCCTATCCCAACCTGCCCTTTCTAACCCCACATGCACATCGAAACATATGACGATAAGCGAGGTTTGTTTCACGCAACCCCTCAAATTCGTCGCGTCTGATAACAAGACTTGTCATCAAGATCTATGTCTATCCCATCAAGTCTCTACGTCCGACACAAGTCTCGACAGCTGTGGCCACAAGAAAAGGCTTTCAATATGATCGTAGCTTCATGATATTAGAGGTCATCGATGGCGGTGCCAGCTATAAGAACATGGCTGTGAGCAACTATCCAAAGATGACCCAATTCCTCACCCACATCATTCTACCCGAGGACCACAGCAACGCCAAAGGTTCCATCATGGTCGAGTTCATCGCCTCTAAACAGGGACAATCTACCACCCTCGAGGTCCCTCTTCAACCTGAAACTCACAATTTGGAGACGTTCGAAATTACCATGCACAGAAGCTCCACCAAGGCCTACAAGATGCCCGCCGAGTATAATTCCTGGTTTTCCTCTTGCTTTGGGTATGACGTTGTCTTGGCTTATCTAGGTGACAATCATCGCGACTGTCTCTTCGATGAGATGCTGCCAACAAAGAACAGCTCGTGGATATCAAAAATCTCCAGAACCGCCTCTCTCTTGGGACCAAGTTCTCCAGGCGAGAAAATCACCTTTGCCGATTGCGCACCGTATTTGGTTGTGACCCAGACTTCACTCGCGGCGGTTTCGTCCATACTTCCTGAAAATGAAGTCATGGATGTGACCAAGTTCCGGCCCAACATCGTCATCAAGGGCGCCGAAACCGCGTGGGAGGAAGACTTCTGGGGTAAAATCAAGATCAACGACGCCGAGATTATAATGAAACACAATTGTGCGCGGTGTAAGAGCATCAACATCGACTATAGCACCGGTAGTCCCGGCACCGGTCCAGGCGGGGAGGTACTCAAAAAAATGCAAAAGGATCGCAGAGTCGATCCTGGTTCGAAATACAGTCCCATATTCGGTCGATACAGTTTCTGGAATCCAAAAATCGAACCCAAGGTGTTGAGTGTGGGAGACAAAGTCAGCGTAGTGCAGGTGAATTCAGAGAGGACCACTTGGAGCAAGTCTTTCACCGGGCCCTCTTTTTTCTTCACTCCACTAATAGAGCTCAGGTTGGAAACTCTGATAATCGCAATTTTTAGAAACCCATTCACGTCATCACTAGACATATAAACTAGAAAGAGTTCGGCAACGAAAACAAAACAAGCACTACCAACTATCACTTCACGGCCGTAACATATTTCCAGTGACTTCATCAATCCACGGACGCTCAAACACCATCATCTCTACCGAAGTTTTCATCATCTGTTCCGGGCTCCGCAAACTCAGTCCACTCCTCAATGATTTGTTTCAAAAAGTCTAGCTCCTTCAACAGCGTTTCGATTTCAGAGTACTTTTTCTTCGACTTTGACAAAAGATCGAGGCACTGACTGCCAAACGTCTGGAGTTTTGAGACTGTCCTTTCAATTCCAGCTTTGTCGTCGGCTTTCTTGATATTCCGCCTCCCAGCACTAATAGTCATCTTGGTCCCACTGGCTGCAGCTTGCAGAGCTTTCTCAACTTTCGCCCAGGCATGCTTAGCTTGCTTGTTCTTTTCCAACATCTCTTCCATCTCCACGATCTCGCCCTCTGCCTCTTCCTTCTTCGAATTACGGCGATTCTTCGGCTTGATGTCTAGCCTCATCTCCCACAGCTCATCTAGAACCTTTTGCGTCGCATAGAATTTGATCCCCGAGACTTCTTTCTGAAAGGCTTCCTGGAGTGGTCTGATATGCTTGTCCGCCGCTTCGATGCCCCGGTCTAATAATCCGATTGTTTCATCGAAGAACAGAGTGCGGCCTGACCACGAGTGCTGCTGTGTTCTGAATCTATTCGTCTTCGTCTTATCATCAAGGGAGAAATCATCGTTCAAACCCGAATTGTGCGCCGTATGCCTTCGCGTCAGGGCATTGTTGAAGCTGCTTCTGCTTTCTTCTCCGTACCGGCTGTACTGCGGCAATCGAGACCTCAATTGATGTTGTGAGTGCATAATGGGCGACAACCCAAATCGCGATATGTTCGAGCGAGCAAGAGCCAAACAATAGCTTGGCAGGTCGTTCGGAGGCGTAAGGAGAATTGCTAACGCTCCCCCAATTCCGCACGCTTTTATAGACTACAGTGCCATCACCCTAGAGGGGAGCGGCATCACCGTAGTTTTGTTGTATGGCCAATGATCGGTCACTGACGCAATCTCAGGTTTGACAAAACTAGAGGTTTGCTCCTCGTTTCCACTATCGCCGGACAACGTGTTCGTAGTACCCGCACGAAGCTATCTTGCGCCCAGTTCTCCAACAGGATCGGTGCTTCATGTGTCCCATGACTCTCATTTAATCCAATGTTATTTAATCTCGTATATGATGCTACCATAGCGATGATCATGGAGATGTTTTGCCTCGTAGAAAGGTGCACAACGCACCAACAGTTCCACACATGTTTCTGCATCGGGATTTCGATGCCGGTGCAATGACCTTCAATCTCGTCCACGGCGCCTTTCTCTGTGCTATGGTCGTCGCTGCCTACGATTACCTTGATATCGCCGTGGATGCAATCCAGGACAATCTTCTTGGATTAAGCGAACCTTTTCTTTCCCCTATATAGAACCTGGCCATCTTCCCTTAATTCGCAAGACATGAAGATTTCGGATTTGAGCTTTGTTCACGTTCGAGACAACAGCCTCAAGTATTATCAGTCTCCAGGGCGTTCCAGTGGGAAATCCTCTTCGCTACCAGAATCAGACAAGGCAGCTCAAGCCGTACCTTTGGTGCTACTCAACCGAACTTGTCAGCACGAATAATTGGGCTCTGCTGCTCATCCTCTGCTACTCGATCCATTGTTAGAATTCTCTACTAACCGCCCACCTGCTACGCACAACCTCCACTGTTTTGCTGTCCGAATTAGTGGTATCTTCCTGTCTACTGGCCTATGCTGCACCCCCGCGCATATTTATGCCCTGTTTTCTAGACTTTCGTCCCCTAGCAGCCGGTCCGAGAGGAGGACCAAAAGATCAACATAGGCATTGTTGAGCCCCTTCCGACAGATACGATATGGCTTTGCGAAGTACGGTTCATTGATTTGACGTCGTAGCCAGAGCCCGTGGCTCCATTACCAGCGCGGCCTTCAATACTCCAACGTTGACTCAACATTGTCTTGTCGATCTGGTTTCTGACCTTCGGTAGAGCACTGTTGAATCTAACGATATCAAGGTATCCGGCCAATCATACCGACGTATTCAGAGACAAACATGCATTTCTTTGTAACAGTGGGAACGTCTCTCGAAACGAGCAGGTTGGATTCCCGCATATGGTCACGGCGCCTTTGACAGGTCACATACACTGTTCAAATCGTATGAGTAAAGGATTTCTTTTTCCCTTGAAGTTTCAGCTCCTTGTACTACACAAACCCTAGCCACACATCCACAATGCAACCATCCTATCCAAACAGACTGCGAATTGTAGTAAAACATGGCCAATACACTGCCAACACGACGTCCAAGCCTCCACGCTTACGGCTACGCTCTGACGTCGGCTTTCGCAGCCTGACTGTCAGGAAGCCCTCCATCGACGAGCACATCTCCACATTCTACACCACGTTCCTTGCCCACGTGGCACAGTATGAAGACGAACTCCTCGCAACCGACGATGGCACTGTGCAGCACATGGACATGGGGAAACGCTTCGAACGAGAGGGCAGTCACATGCTCAATGCCTTTGAAACCGAAGTCACGGATCCTCTATATCAGTATATCGCTGAGCGCATAGTTCGAGATGTCAGCTACCGCTCCTACACCGCCACGTGCCCGGGCTCTGGATCTTATGTCGACTCTCACAGTGCCGACTCCAGCGGCGACCAGCACTCGGTCCATGGCCGTCGTCGCAAGGTCATAGCCCAGATGGACAGCATGCAGCGCGCCCTCGAGCACAAAAAGCATCAAGCAGAGGCAGCCGAGAGAGCAAGAGCAGCCCGCCTGACCCAGCAACTAAAAGCCGACATGCTCTCCCTCCAACACCGCGTCGACGCCCAAATCGCCTCGTTTCGTTCGAGCTGGAAAGACCTCAAAGACGTCGCGCTCCTCCAGGACCGCAGCCACGCCGACCTCAACACGCAGCGCGACGGCCTCCAGAGGGACATGGAGGCTGGCGCCAAGAGTCTGGAGGAAGATTTCAGGTTCCTGGGACTGGACGCAGAGGAGCGGTTCGATTGGAACGCGTACGAGGAGCGGCGCGATGGGGCGCATAGGGCGGACATGGTGGCCAGGGGATGGGATCCAGAGGATCGTTGGTGCGACGAGGATTGTGGGCAGTGCGCCGAGTGGGATAGGAGGGAGGCACAGAGACGGATTCCGAGGTGCGATTCGGCAAAGGCACAATCCGAAGCGCAGGTCGAGGAAGAGGTAGAGGAAGAGGAAGAGGAAGAGGAGCAAGGGGCCCAGGGCCAACACTGAGTAGAGCCTCAACACGGATAAATAGATGGACATAGAAAGGAACTCAAGTGGTATATGATATCGTGTGGCAGCTTTGTTCTTTCATGTATTCATTCATTCATTCATTCATTCATCCATCCGCTTATGCAGAAACAAGCAAAGGGATAGATATGCAAATACTGTTGCGTTGTGTTGAGCACCAACACCAGCACCACAAACACAACCTCTCTACCGTAGTGAAAAAATAACCCAACAAGGCTATATATATAGATTATGTTATTTTCAGAGATGCAGAAAAATGAACACAAAGAAAAAGGCCCAGGGGTATTCCGACGCTTGTCCCTTTATCGGCTCGGGGGCATGTCCACCAAATTTTTGCTGCGCCTGCTTCCTTGTCTTTTTGCTTGGCAAATATTTTCTTTTTACTTGAATGAGAACAATGAACTAACTGGGTGGGACACGAGAAGGGAGGTTGTCAAGAGGCTAAGTGGTCACGTGAAGCAAGCGGACACTTGAGAGTAAACGAAATATAAAGATCACGGGAAGCAAGCGGACAGGATAGAAGGAACATAGAGTATGAATAGCTGTGGAAGAAGGAAAGATAATAAAATGAGATAGCATGAGCGAGAGCGGACACACTCAATCGCCAGGGTCTTCATACAAGTAGCAACCGCCGCGCTTTTGGACATCCAAACCCCGTTAAGCAAGGAGAGACTAACAACAATGAGCGAGAAGGAAAATGAGAAAACACTAGGAACGCCGACCGGCGCCTTTGCTGAAGTGACGGGTGCATAAGGTTGGGTATCGTGACAAGGGAATGAAACGTATTCGGACATGATGGATCCAAGGGGGATGGAGTGTGATGTGGTGAGTCAGCGCTGCTGTTAGCAGCCCACACTACTCAACATGTCATTTCCCTCCTCAGTCCTGGCCCAGCTGTCACGAATTTGCCTGAGGGTCCTGCAAGGCATGCGCTGTGTGGACAGGAAAGGTATGCGCTGGGGTCACGACCTGGGATTCCGTGGGGGAATTGTTGGCCGAGTTGGAAGGGCTAATGGCCTTTGACACGATGTACAGTTCGGGGAACGAGTTGAATAGAAGGCGCTTCCAATATGCCGTCGAAGGCAGTCCGACGTTAGCGAGCGAAGCTTTGAGCGTAGGCTTCTCGCCGAACTTCTGCAGGTCTTGAGGATTCATCAGGTCTTCGGCGTGGACTTCTAGACGGCTGTTGCCTCTAGGGATAGGCTTCTTGGTGACGCGTAGGTAAGGCAATATTTCGGGTTCTGCGGAGGCGGTCCGCGTTAGTAGTGTCAAAAGGCGAAGGTCTAGGCAGACATCTACTTACCCTCATCAAGTTCCTGACACAGCTGATGCTGCGACGACACTTCTAGTGCTTTGCTGCCCGACCGATATCGATAGACCAGTATGCTGGATCTGTCGTCCTCGTCGAGACTGAACAGTGAAGCCGACGAAGAGCTGCTACCGGTAGACGTGCTGTTGGTCTTCCAGGTCATTTTCATGAGTTGTGTACTGTGCGGTTGTGTATGTGTGGAGCGGAGCGGAGCGGTGTGGAATGGTCTGGTCAGTGGGCGCTGTAGCCTGGCTGAGACAGGGTTACGTAGGCGTAGGGCGGGAGGTTACACTGGAGTAGTTTGGGTTTGTCTGTGAAATATGGTTTGCGGTTCACGAAGGCCAGGCGTGGGTTTTGTATAGGATCATGGACGAGTGAGGCTGGGCTTGTCTGGTGATTGCACGAGGCAGCGTCAAGGGCAGGTGGAGTGAATGTAGAGTGAAGGTGGAGTGAGAGAGGGTGGTGGGTCAGCAAAGAGGACGGCCCCAAGGTGTGGCTGGTGTCGGGTGTCGATGTGGCGAGTGTGGCGAATGTGGCGAATGCGCTTGTGCCGAGACGGCTTGAGACGGAAACGGAAACGGAAACATCAGCCGGGTGGAGTGATTGGTGTCTTGAGCCGGCTGTGCCATGCCGACGTGTGATTGGACAGGAAGCATTCATACTCTGTATGTACTCTGTACGACGTACTGTTGGTTGGTACAAGGGTAGATGATAATGATATACACTGTATTCACTGGATGAGTATGTATTGTATGTATGTATGCCATGATTTCGATCAGGATTCGGGACATGTTTGCGTTTGTGCATCTCGACGTGACGTGTGGAAGTGACTGACTGATTGACTGCAATCATGTCTCGACCTATGTAGTGTACTATGGCATGCCTCTACCTATGTAGTGTACTATGGCATGCCTCTACCTATGTAGTGTACTATGACATACTGTCTATGTACGGTACTATGGCAGACGACGAGGCACTGCATGATATCAAAGAATGACCGTTGAAAACACTTTAATATTTAATAAGCTAGTCGTAACCTTTGTAGTTGAAAGGGTTGTACATAAATTGGAATGCAGTTTCATGTCACGTTGCCATGTATGTAAGACGGCAGCTGATTTAATATTCTTGGAGATCCATTGCTATGTACAAAGGTACATGTAAGTTTTGCTCATGCTCACCAACCACACCATGCCGTCACACACACCACCATATAGAGTACATCACACGGAGGCGTCAACAGGTCACCAGGGGTCGACGACGGCCGGGTCGTCTCCGCCCTTCCCTTCCGCAGTTTGTTTGCCCTTTGTCGTCAGGCACACACACATTCAGTACTCGTCCGTGGTTTGCTGCCTATCGTTTGTTCATGGTATCGCAGTCGTCTGTTCATAGTATCGCAGTCGTCTGTTCATGGTATCGCAGTCGTCTGTTCATGGTATTGCAGTCGTCTGCAGCGTGAGCATACCTTTGCAGGAATTCGACTTCTCTCGTGTTACCCCACAAGTCCTCGAGTGCACCCCCAGACAATTGCTGAGCAGGAGGCGGGAGGCTTGATGATGTCATCACCTTAAACAATCGTCGTCCGGTCCTTAACTCATACCCATCTTCAGGTACCTTTGTATCAAATTCACAGACAAAAAAGACAGCGACATGCATTAGTCAACCAAGAGGCAGTCAGGGGGAGATGGTCAGGGGAGCGATTTATTCTTCAACTTCTTCAAGGGCGAGGCCGAGGCGGAGTCGCACACTATTGTTTCGCCTTGCCCCAGCCACTCCCGTGCGCCGCCTATCACACCAAACTCTATTATCCATGTTCCCATCTCCCCATTTCACATCTCACATCTCACATAACCAACCCATGCACACCGAGCCACACGCCTTCTTCTTTGTCCGCTGCAGCTGCACCTGAGTCTTGTTGATCGAGGATTTATTAATCAATCGCCTTAATATCTTTGCACCTAGTCGACGCCCCCCCCCCCTCCCCCAGCCCTGTGTTTCATGCATAATAATCCTGATCTTCACAATCCTTCGCCTCTTCCCAACCCTACCACTCTACATACATACCATCCTACCCATATTATGAATACAGCCACTGATCCTGCCATGCTGCAACCTCCAGACCCGCCGTCCATGAGCCGCCCGCTCTCCATCATGACCACAGGCACCAACGCATCTACAACCGCGGGCAGAGCCTGGACTGTCGACGTCGACGAGGAAAATGCCTGGGAGGATCTCATATTAACCTTGGGTATGTACACGTCGATTTCGTTTGCGACGCGCCCAAGTGGTGCCAGCACAGCACACAGCACACAGCGCAAAGCTCCTGCCAGATGCCATGGTACTACTACAGAGTACAGAGTACGGAAAGTCGAATCCATCCTCTGAGAGCGTCCCCGTAATTCCTCCGAGAGCGTCGCCGCAACTCCACACGACGGGAGCACCAGAGCAGGCGGCTCCCTGTGAGCTCTTCGCATGGCTCGACGTGCTGGCCGGCAGGGTTTCTTTCCTCCAGGAAGCCAATCATCTCGCCCTCTACCCGTTCTCTTCGGACCTGGGAACGTGTGGTATTTGCAAGGACAAAGGATGTTCAGAAACAAAGCAGAGGGACTCGGCTATGTTTGCGCGGAAGTTGGAGCAGGCTGGATGAGCCAGTGACGTCGAGAGACCCTTCTGCGAGCCTCACAACTGTCGCACGGCCTCGCTACCTTTCTACCACTCCTATGTAGTTCCTTAGGCACCATCCAAGAGGATCATTTCGACTTTGCTAACAATTACCGCATCCGCCAGGACGCGCTATATAAATCTCGTAAGAGTACTCGCTAACACTTCTCGGTAGATGGCGGCGGAATACGAGGCTACGCCAGCCTACTCATCCTCAAGCAGCTCATGCACGAAGTCGCCGAATGTGAGAAACGTTTCCAGATTGCCGAAGGCCCCGTGGTCGGCAGCAAACGGAACACCTTCGACGAAGACAAGCTCCTCCCCTGCCACTACTTCGATTACATGTATGGAACAAGCACGGGAGGACTCATAGCTGTCATGCTAGGGCGCCTACGGATGACGGTACCTCAGTGTTTGGAGATATATCGGCGCGTTGGAAACGATTTGTTTGGCCACCGAAGAAACGTTCTTCCACTGGCGACCAAATATCACCACAAGCCGCTGGAGAAGGCAGTGCAAACAATCGTCAAGGAATACTGCAAACACCACAATACTTGTGACGGAGACGATTGGCATCCCTGGTCCGTCTCTGATACCGAAGCCAACCCAACCGCATCTACCCTTCAAGACAGTGGCAACACAACCCCCGCCCTCTCCTCCGCTGCATCGAACATGTCAAGCTTTGCGCCAACACCTCGAATCTGCCAAACCATCTGCCTGACCGCAACGCATTCCGGTCAGATTGACGAGGCACATCTTCTCCGAACGTACAATCATCAATACAACCCTGCAATAGCCCCTGAATGGGTCACTCCCTACAACACGGGCGCCGAAAAATTGAAGATATGGGAAGTTACAAGGGCCACGTCTGCGGCACCTTTCTTTTTCAAAATGCTCGAGTCCGATTTTGAAGATAAAAGGGGCAAAGTTGGCTTCAAGGACGGTGGAATTCGGGAAAACAACCCCTCATATGCCGCTTACACGGAGCATATATCGCTCAGGGGCGAAGACAACGAGCCTGCCCTGCTTCTGTCCATCGGAACTGGACGCCCCAATGTAGATCACGACGGCTTCGCACCAGTATGGCCTGGTCCCTTCGGCAAGGTCTCGCTCATGAAGAAGTGGTCTGAGAAGTTCGCCGTTTTCAAGAACCTTCTGATCAAGTACACCGAGGGCGAGGATCGACACAAAATGATGCGAACAATTGCCAAGGGCGAAACTCGGTGGTACAAGAGGTTGAATGTGACCAAAGGGCTCGAGGACATGAAGTTGGATAATTGGGAAAAGGGATCATGGTCGAATCCAAAGGGAGTGACTGAGGAGGTGCCGGGAGGGAAGACGTTGACCAGGATGGAGCAGGCTACAACCGCATACCTCACGCGGGATCGCGATGTAAGCGACAAGATGAACCCAGAGTACGCTGCGCCCAAGCTTGTACTGGAGCAAATCGCGGAAAGACTTGTGCGGCATAGGAGGATGCGCGAGAAGACCAAGGATGACAATCTCCTCAGGTGGCAAACACACATGGGCCAGTGGCTCACTGGAACTCTCCAAGACGAGGACGCAATGGTTGACACGCCTCCAACAAAGTCTACCAAGTCTAGGAAACAAAGCGCGAGCTCTCAGGAACCATTGTCTCAGTCCGCCATCGTCACAGAACAGAGCAAGCAACCCATCGTCATCGATGATGGTAACACGGGACAAAGCAACGCAGCCCACGGGAGGTGAACTGCATGTCACCATTTCTCCCAAGACACGCAGCGTGTTTCATAATCACCACTTCTCCACAGACACACCCACGTTTTATGCGGGCTGCGGTTGTCTGCATCTACGTTCTTTTCCAACAGAGACAAACACTCGCAGCATCGCGGCATTTCTATTTTCATCACCAGCATTCACGAATCATTGCAAGCATAGCGATACGGCGCCCGAGACATCCTCGATGGGAATCCTTTGATCTTGTTCAATTTACACGGCGTTTTGGGGACTTTGATCTTTGTAAAAACAGTTCGATGACGGGAGAAATGGGGAGCATGTGGTGGCATAGCGAAGATACCATTTCCATTATGATATATATCCTGAAATACATGAGCATTACTATTGGGCATCCTTCTCGTCGTCGCCGCCTTGACCCATTTCCCTCTACCTTTTTCTTTTTTCTTTTTTTCTAATCTCTTTCGTCTTTTGAGCACACGCCGGAATGCGACCGCCGATCACATACAGTTATATTCCGTTATTATGTAGGGGAGTATGTAATTTTGTTCCATGTATGACAATCGGTGTTCGGACGGGAAATTTAAACGCCACACGCAGCGAAAGGCTTTCAGGCTGGCCATCGGCGTTTTAAAAATAGGTTACGCGACGTAGTCAGGCTTACCACTAACTATGTACTGTACATATGTCAGTTAGCTGTGAGCGCCCCCACCGATCGGTGTTGGGGCGGAAAGAATCTAAATGCCCACGCAACAAAAGAAAGGCCTTCGGGCTGGTGCCATTCAGCGTTCTAAGAATACGTTACGCGACCTTAGTTAGGCTTCTGATTTTTATAGGTATGTACATATGTGAGGCAAGCTGTAAGCGCCCCCCACCGATCGACATGGAGATGGACGTGACACGATCTACATATGTACTCTGTATTTATTTCCCGTGGGTGGCCCTAATTGTACATTATGTACATACTGTGTAAGGAGTGTCGGAACTTTAATCCGCATGCAGATTGTCAATCTCGATTAGCATAGCCCTGGTGGTGGGCGCGGATGCATCTCTAGTGCTTGTACTGTAACACCTCGCCCGCTATTCTTAGGCTGGGGTTCCATATCTGGGGGAGGGACGTGGAAATATATGTTCGTTATTAATATTGTTGTTATAGATAAAAGGTCGTACGTCCGCTTTGAGTAGGTACTTGGTGCTATCAGTTACACTACACTGCACTCTCTCTCTCTCTACCCGTTTAAGCGTCTTGTTTGGTTTCGTTTCTTATCTCGTTTCCTTCTTATTTCCTTCTTGTTTTCTTCTCGCTTCCTATCTTCTTCACACCTATCCTTCTCTGTTGGTTTATTATCAGTCGAGATGCGTTTCGTTTCTACCTTCGCCCTTGGGGCTCTGGTGGCGCTGGCTTGGTGCCGGCCCAGCGCAAGACAGACTGCCGGGAAACCTGTGTAAGTTCACACTCATATGCATCACTCGGCGAGAGATGCTAATGGGATGAATAGCTTCGCACACTATATGATCGGCGGCATCACAGCCGAACATACACACCAGGATGTCGTCGACGCTAAAGCCATGGGCATGGACGCCTTCGCTATGAACATCAACATCTTTGCCGACTGGTCCACGGGCACCGTCGATTCTCTATTCACTGCCGCCGATGAGCTGGGCTTTGGTCTTTTCTTCAGCTTCGATATGTCGCCCGGGTACTTCAACGACCCTTCCCAGTATGCGTCCCAACTGCAGAGCTATCTGTCCCGTCCCTCGTACTACAAGTACAACAACAAAGCGCTCGTTTCCACTTTCGGCGGAGAGTCCGTGCCGGATTCTAGCTGGGCTGCACTCAAAGCTACTGTGGGGGATGTATTGATCGTCCCCGGTTTCGATCAAGCGACGCCCTCGGCCAACTTCTTCGACGGACGCCCCAGTCTCGACGGAATGCTGAACTGGAACTCCTGGCCCACACAACAACAGGGCATCGTCCCAGTCTCCGACGCAGACGACATAACCTACATGAGTGCCGCACACTCTGCTTCCAAGATCTTCCTCATGGGCATCTCGCCGCTGCAGTACAAACACATGGACAGCGTCAACAACTGGTACCGGCGTGGCGAATCGAATCTCGAAGTCCGTCTCCCACAGGTCCTGGCCATGCAGCCCGACATGTTGGAGATTCAAACATGGAACGATGCTGGCGAGGCGCACTATGTCGGGAACATCTGGCCCGAGCCCATGTCTGGCTCTCCCGCTATTATCGCGTATACAGAGGCGTACAATCATACCGGGTACAAGAACATCCTGGCCCCCTTCATCCACGCCTGGAAGACGGGCGCTACAACCACCGCCGGCATGGTCCCCACAAACGGCCTCCCCGTCCAAGGAACCTTCTGGCACCACACCCTCCTCACCACATCCGACTGCTCTTCCGATCCGCTCGGCAAACCCGGCGGCGTGGAGAACGTCGAAGACGTAGTCTCTGGCGTTGCGCTCGTTGCGGCAGGGCAGACGGATCTCATCCTGGTCGTTAACAGTGGCACGACCGAGTTGGGCAAAGTCAGTCTGACACCAGGCTACAATGCGTTCAAGGTCGGGGGATTGGTGCCCGGCAAGGTGACTGTGCAGGTCTGGAAAGGGAGTGTCATGGTCGGGGGTGGATCTGGCGGCATCGAGGTTGCGGCGAGCGCGGCGCTGTGTAATTATAATTTCCAGGTCGTGGGGTTTCCTTCGTAGAGGATGGATGATAGATGGGGGGGGGGGGGGTTAGGCGTTAGGGGTGCCGTGTGGGGAAAGGGAAAGGGAAAGGGAAAGGGAAAGGGGGTTTATGATTCCTGGTTGGATGTCATCATTTTATCTTTTCATGTACTTATATATTACATATGTATATACTTATCATTATCATCAACACACTATTTTCATCATCATCATCATCATCATCATCATCATCATCATCATCAAAACCCCATTATCATCACCAACCCGCCGTCTTCGTCATCATCACAATTCCATCTCTACGACGCTCATCACCCCCTTCGTACCTTCCCCTCTTCTCCTCCTCACCAGACCAGACCCATTGCACTCTGCGCCACGACCTTCTTTTCAATCCCTCTCCCTATCCCCTCCCCAGCATCAGACCCATCATCCTTTACCTTTTCCCCCTCACAACCCCCTCCCCCCCCCGGTACCGCTATCCCTTTTGTGCAAATTAACAAACAAGATAGCCAGCGCACCGGCTTATTAACATGACAAGAGATACCATTATTACGCATTTCCAATCTCGGTATCCCATCCACCCATGCATGTGCACCATGGCCCCTTTTTTCTGTATTTCTTTGTCATTGACCATGGATGGCGGATTTTTAAATAGAGCGAGCGAGGGTGGGGTATTCATAGTAAAAACAAGACGACACGGCACCGCACCGCACAAACACACACACACACACACACACACACACACACCCATGAAAAAGGTCCTGGGCAAGTTTTTATCCCCATAGATGCCCCTCTCCTCTTGCCATCCATCCATCTCTTCGTGTTCATCAATTACGCGGCGGCACCGTCGTCGTCGTCGTCGTCGTCGTCCCGAGTCGAGGGAGGTCTCGATACAGGGCGCTTGTACATAGGGACGACTCCACGACGTTTTTCATTTGTGGCTTCGCTTGGGGAGAAAAGAGAAAAGGTATTATACAGAGCAGGGCAGGGCATAGTAGGTGGGTTGGAAGTTGTTCCAGACCGTATACGTATGTCAGTTTCTGCATGTTCGCGCTGTTTTCTCTGGAGGACCCGGGGGGGGGATTGCTGCAGAGGATGTCATCGAGCCTTGCAGTCTGGTCCTTTTTCTTTCTTTTTTTTTAGAACAAGTATTAGATGTGGAGTGTATGTATGTATGCTTGGTTGGTTGGATCGGGGACCGATTTGAAGGTCCGTCGGAATGATATGTGGTTACATAGTTGGTAGTTGCCGAACCTGGCTTCTCGGACGGACTCCGTGTTCCGCCCATATCGACGAGCGAGCGGCGCACTATTTATTATAAAAAGATCCAGCACCTTCCTTCATAGATCCATGTTGTCTGCCGCACAACTGCTCTGGGCTGTTGTTGTTGTTGTTGTTGTTGTTGTTGTTCTTGTTGTTCTTTGACTCTGAAGCAAGACCGACCGTCAAGCAATTCATTCATTTATGCAGGTGCCCTGGCAGGACCACCACTCACTTCTCAGTAATCCGTAAAAAAAAAAAAAACTTTCATGGAAAACCGAGGTCTGGTCTGTTTATCTCGACTGTTTCCAGACGAGACATGCACTTCCGCTGGCAGCATGTGGGGGTGGCTGTTGTGCATGGAAACCTGGTGCCCATCGTTCGGTATTGTTGGTTTGAGAGTCTACAGGTACGAACTTTGTGTCTCTGTCCAAGATTATGCATCTCTGATGCCCCTTCCCCATCCCAGGAGTTGGTTCGCTTGGTTGATGGCTACCGCCCATTCATTGTGCGGAGGTCCAGTCATGCCGGTTGGCCGGGGACAAGACCTATCGTCATGGGATGTGCACAGGAGATCATGGGTTTATTTGCATCTAGATTGGAGCAGAAAGATCGCGACATAGACTGGTGGTATCGATAATTTGGTGACGGTCATGGCAAGGTCAACCACTAACTTCTGTACATGCCGGTTTCGGCTATCAAGTTACCCGGTCCAAGTGTGCTGCAGCAGCATCTTGTTGTTATCTGAAGGGTTTTAGATAGGGAGAGCCGCACTGTGTTAGATTTGAGGCGACCATACGATGCTCCTTGGAGTGAGAGTAGAAGGCGATTGATCCGATGAGTCGGTGGGTGATATTTCTAGAGAGTGTACAAGTTAATACCTATAGAAGCCAGTCTCTTTATTCTGTAGTAACCACCTGCATACATGGCCGTCCCACATTCCATCCATAAGACCGTAGTAGAGACGGTTGGAGCAGAACGAAGACAGAGAAATGAAGGAATCGTTTTTTCATGTACAAAAGTCTTCACACCTTTTTACCTCGGCGAAGGATACATAGGTGGCGGACAAATCCTTTTTAGTCCTCTAGTCCACAGCATAGACATTCGTGAATCTGTCGTTCGTTTTAGAGAGACGGTGAGAGACGGGATATACCGCCGAATGCCATATAGTCAGATCCGACGAGGTTGAGTAGCGTTTTGGTCCTGTAGACATTCCAAAACTTCCATGCTCATCAAACGGGCATAAGATCGGGTCTCGAAGTAGGGAAGCAAGGAAACATGATACTAAGAAAGTGAATCGGGTTCGATTTAGCATCCTGAAGCTAAGTCGAGTTATTCGGATCTATTACTGAGACGAATGTATGTGTAATGATGGGGACGAGCTCGGGTAGCTGCAATACGAGGACTAGAATCTGCATTTGAAAGATACTGGTGCAACAACCACAGATTTTTAGAGATTGCCATTGGGATGCGGCTTCCACGACTTTAGGTCTAAAGAGAGGTGACAAATTAATCAAGTGGTTGAACCCAGCATGCTGCTGCATGCGACAAGTGAGAAATATATTAAAAAGAAAACACCAATCGTGATAGTATTTAGTAAAGGGCGAAAAAGAAGGGAATAGACTTTTATAGCGAGTTTTATTAGAGGGTCACATGACGGAGGCTGAACACAGGATAAGTGGTGTCGTCATGGGGGCCTCACGGGAGGAGACATACATAGGATCATCACGATCATACACAATAACATCATATTCTTCTACTTTCCAATAAATTTGAAGACGCAAGGTCATGAAAGAGTCGTGTGTGCCATGAGCGGACACTGAAGGTCTGCATCACGTGACAAAGGCATGCCGTCGATTTGAGAGGCCCGAAGTGATAGATCGAAACACGCATCTGACCCCTCTAATCCAATGCTTCTATCTAGAGGAGCTAGAAAGGTACAACGTAAAGTGTAGTTCTGCAAGCCTTTTGCGGCAACTATAGGCAGCGATGTATTGGTTGGACCAAACTTATTCTCCCGTCATCCTGACTTGTGGTGCGAATCCAATCACAGATATCATCAAAGCAATGTAGCCGTTGTAGAAAATTATCGACTCAATGATTAACAGTCGGATTTGATGCCAGGGAAATGACAACCACTTATCCCTACCCTCATCGCTCCGATGCGCCCACGTTGCAAATATAGTTTTACATAAGAGGCATTTGCCAGGAGTTTCCTTTTACGCGATAAGAAAGGTGACGACTAATCAGGTGCCATTTCACAATTTTCCCGCCCCTCAATTGCTCTAACAGTTCAATTTTGAGCAATGGTGGCCAGTCTTTTCATCCACTCGAGAGGCCTAAGATTACCATTGTCGGACCTCACGTAGATACCCAATCCTTTCAACACATACCTCTCTCAATGCTCGTATCCATCATCACCATCACGAAACCAACAATCACGGGAACGCTCAACGTAGCCATAGCACGTTTCCCCCCAGCGACTATCTCTGAAAGCTTCGACTTGCTGAGTACAAACGTGAGCAAGATTATGGAAAGGTGCCTTCTTTATCAATTGATCCCAATCCACCTTTTTGAACATTTCCTTTCTGAACCATTCCGTTGAATTGAATTGGAAATTCAATCCCAAATCTGAAAGACTCCCCGGGGCGACAGCTAGAAGGAATTGGTGGATCGAAGGTAACTCCTTGTCTCTCGCAGCCGTTCTCACCGACTGCTCTCCTAATGTAATGCTGAAGTGGGTGAGTTGGTAGTCCCGAAACGTAATCTGGTTGTCCGAAATTATACTGTAGTGTGCCGCGCTATCGAGGGACAACCTCTGGAGGCTGGTCTTGTGCATGTCAAGTGCGCGGAGGAATTGACCCTCCCTATCGTCGTTTAAGAGGATCCTAATTTGAACATTTCGGAGGCGAGAAAATCTACTCAGAAAGTTCTCCCAGGTTTTCTGGCCGTTGACAGGCCACCTCAAGTGTAAGGAGCTTACTGCAGAGCCTCTGGGTGGACAGCGCAAGAATTGGTCCGCGTCAATGAGATTGGCGCTCGATAATGATAGATTTCTCAAGGTGGGAATCAGTATGATATAGGATAGGTCGGGCGTTGGTGTCGGCTGGTATACGGTGCCAAAAGCGAGGGTCAGGGATTTCAGATTTGTGAACGCAATTTGTCCACGTTTAATCGAGTCCTCCGGCATTAGAAGGCCTCCGGCAGCTTGTATGCGGCGGATCGCGTGTCCAGCTTGGGCAAGCTCGTCCCATTTGCGCATAATGACGTTGAGGTCTTCGATCCGTGGCATGAACCTCAGCAAGGATGTAACTTGTTCATCTTTATCTTCACTTAAGATAGTTACATTGACTTTCTTGAACAGGCGTCCTCGTTCCGGAGTTAGCTGCAGACCTCGTAGAAGATATTTGATGCCTTTGCAGGACGGACGAAGCTGGCGCCAGTATGGATGGCGATGATCAGAATCGGGATCCTCGTACTCTGAATACAAGAACTCTTGAGTAGCTTGATGGAGCTTTCGAGAAGTGATGGAGAGATTCAACAGATCTGACTTCGTCTCGACTCCACTGATGATTTCTAGAAGTATTTCGGTTGGTACGGTTCCCAGGGCCATGTTTGAACGTCGATATGGGGGCGCGGAGGATTTCCGTTCCTCAGAGTCGTCTGGTAATAGTGACAGCGAGCGTGAAGGGGACCTTTGATCATCTGCGTGAAGAATAGGAAGCATGGGAGAGTATAGCCAGGATGGCCATACAAATACCCTAAAACGATGAATTATTGAACATATCATTTTAAAGAATTACGGTGGGAAGGATAAAGTAAGGCGCAGGCTGGCAGCCCCTACCAAAGGTTTTTGTTGAGGAATTGAGCGCTCTTACCGGTCTTCGCTCCACTAGTCGCCCACTCAATGTCCCGCGCACATATCAGTCCGCTTGTGGACGGTTGTCTCAAAGCTATCAAAGACGGAAGGAATGATAATTGGAGGCAGTAAGTATTGGAGTGCAATGATAATGTGTAGAAGTGATTGATTGAGATATGGGGGATCTCACCGATCTATATATACCGGTAGTGTGCCCCAGGGAGCCTTCCTCCAATGGGGAGGCACCTGCATGTGAATAGTATGAATGCTTCCTTCTCCGACAATAAGCTGTATAGTATAATAGTAAGACATGCGGAAGAATAACGTTGAAACTCGATATACTACTAGAAAGGTGGTGTTAGTATAGATAAACTAACATATCGTTCACTTATCGGCGTTCGGCATTCAGGCGCGCTGATTGCTCGTATGCAATACACCAATTCCATCATGCTGGTGGCTATGCCATCGGGAAATGGCAAACAAACTCGTATTCATGGGAGATGTGGAATTCAATCCGGATCAATATAATGCTCAATTATCGGTGTTGAGCATTCAGTCGTACCTCCATGGCCGGATTCCTCGTACAGATATGATCGATTTGCTCAGCCGGCGGCCATGTGTCTGCAGAAAGTCTTCACTAGCCGGACGTAGCCTAGCTCGACACGACCAGTCCTACAAAATGATTGCCTCAGCATATAAGTTGTCTTGTCTTGTCGCATAAACATTGTTCATCCGTACCTGAATGCCTAGAAAACTGCAGCACTGCACCGCAGCAGCAGAAAGGTCTTTTGCGACTTAGGATAGCCTCCGGGCAATTGTATGTCGTGATTGCGGGTACTGCCGAGTGCAGGATTTCTCGTGTTTGTTACCGAGAATTGAATGAAAGAAGCTTTTGTGCCTAGAGCTACCGTATGTGGCGATGCCAAGTCGGAAAGATTGTTGGCCTTTAATCAAGCAATAAGGCAAGTTGTTTATAGTACAATTCTCTCACCTTGTAGTTCAATTCAGACGGAAATGGGCAGTGGTCTTTCTAAAGCTCGGCATGGCAAAAACCATCGCGCCTAGAGCATCGCATGCTCAAAGAAGACATGTGAGAAAAAATAATGAATGTGTTGTCCCATCATCAATCGCGACTTTGCATCTCCCGCTTGGAGGATTGCAATCCTGAGAGCGCTGGAAAATGTTATCGACCTCGCAGCATACATATTGAAACATGGAACCAATACAACAAATTTGCTTGCACAACATATAAACACTGTGCCGATATACACTGGCCTTTCCCATAAGAGAACAGCGCCAGCCTACATGGTGATAAGAAAGCAACACTAAGTTTGCAGTTTAACTGTGGCCTGTTCTTCACCTTCATCCACTCGGAGATCTGCAAGAATGTTTCCTTCCCGCTGTATCAAGCGAGCATCTGATACAATGCAACAATTAGCACAAACAGAGACAATACAAATGTGTCCGCAGGATGCACATACTGTCGAACCGGAGTTGGTACCCATCTCCTACTTTGGAAGCAGAGACCGGCTTTATCCTCTGAGCGGTGTCCTCTCCGGACTTGAACCACTGCACAGGCTTGGGCATGAAGGATCGATCTTCGGTTAAATTTCGTGCAAGGAGCCAGTTGCCAGATTGAAGCTGACCATCTTTGAGTGTGAAGACGGCGCCGTCCGATCCAGTCTTTGCTTGGGTGCTGTCTTCGGCGTCTTCGGCGACTTTGGCGATGGGGCTGCCGTTGACCTCAATCGTGAAGGATTCAGTGAGGCTGTGCATGCTCTTGGTATGAGAAGATCCTCTGAACAAGAGAATGCTGGAGAAGAGAAATATACACAAGAAGACGATGGGACTCTTGATGGAGGTTGACATTCAGTGACGGTCGGGGAGTTAGGGGTCACTGAGCTGCTGGCGTTTGGTCGAGGTCGAGATGGATGTCGTGTATTCTCTCAAGGAGGCGAATTCTTGGATCTGCTAAAAAAAGTGCAGCGAGTGCCAAGTTGTTTAAACGGTTCAAGCAGTCGTTTGTTATCTGACCATGTGGATCTTAGGAGTGCGTTCTGCCTGGCGTGGCGACTTCGGCGATCTCCATATTAATATTTGATAGACATGTCAAACATGAGCGAAGTATCTATTGGCGGAACTAGGACAACAGCGCAGCGCTAGCGCTAGGAGCGGAGTCTTTGGTAGCGATCTCTCCGATGAGTGGCTACGGGAGATGCTCACTACTATAGGTAGGTGATTGAAGGGCGCCGACTTGGCCATTCGTTTGGACTGCCTTATCTGTAATAGATCCGGCGGCAATCAATATGATATGCCATTGAAGCATGCAGTCGTGATCCTCTTCAAGCACTCGACGAACACAACGCCAAAGGGACATTACAAAGGTACGATTTACCTTCCAAAGCTCCCAGGTCCGCCAAGTCCGCCAAGTCCGCCAAGTCCGCCAAGGTCATACATGCACTGCAATGCGTTTACGCCTGCTTCTTTTGCGGCAGGTCCGTTCCCGATGCGGCTGTGCGGAGATCTTGGCACTTTGGAGCAGATCGCCCACCACTTCATATGGACGACTCCTGTAATAGATCGATTACTTTGTCGCGAACTTCTAACAGTTCATTCAGGATACGTGTGATACGTGTGTTGTGTGTCTATCAAATTGCTAATTGCACTGACATGTTCAATACAATCCGCCCCGGGTCAATCGTGAATTACACAGAGAGCCAAGAGCTTGAATACCATGTATATGTAAGGATTGCCTATAAGTTTAGCTGCATCTAACCGCCAGCCCATCTGATTGGCCGACTGGGTACCCGTGTGATATTACTGTAGTTTCACATTGTTTGTTCATGTTCCTCATGCTCCGTGGTCAAGGGTGTCAGATAAGCCACTGGATCAGCTCTCTGTTCCGCCGTCCCCTGCAAGATAATCAGGCAGTGTGCTACAGCAAATGATCGCCCTATATGACTGGAAAGGAAGTCAGTTTGGTTTTGATAATAAACAGTATCTTGGACGCGACCGCATCTGGAAGGACAGTGGACAACACTATCTTGGCCGTATACCATGTCCATGTCGCGGAGAGACCGAATAGGACGGCCATAAAGAGGCTGGCTTCTATAAGTATTGACTTGTATACTCTCTAGAAATATCATCCACTCACTCATCAGATCAATCACCTTCTACTCTCACTCCAAGGAGCAACGTCGCCGCAAACATGGTCAACGCCGCCGCCGCCTTCGCTCTTGCGATCCCCGCTGTTGTCAACGCTGCCGCTGTCTTGGGCAACCGTGGTGAATCGGGCACCCAGATCGTTGGTGGTGTCCTTGCCTCGACTGGCGATTTCCCCTTCATCGTCTCCCTCCAGGACTCCTCCGGACACTTTTGCGGTGGTTCCCTCTTGAACGCCAACACTGTGATCACTGCAGCCCACTGCACCGTTGGCCAGACCGCCTCGGCTCTCAAGGTCCGCGCTGGATCCCTTGTAAGTATATCTTGAGATTTATAACTCTCTTAGTCTCTCTCCTACTTCTTAGTCTCTCTCCTACTTCTTAGTCTCCCTCCTACTTCTTAGTCTCTCTCTTACTTCTTAGTCTCTCTCTTACTTCTTAGTCTCTCTCTTACTTCTTAGTCTCTCTCTTACTTCGTTACACTACCCAAGCAACAAGCCTAACCACGCTGTAGCAACGTGCTTCTGGAGGAACCCTCGTCGGCGTTTCCTCTATCAAGACCCACCCCAGCTTCTCTAGCTCCAACCTTAGCAACGACGTTGCCATCTGGAAGCTCGCCACCGCCATCCCGACCTCCTCTACTATTGGATACGTTTCCCTCCCAGTTGCCAACTCCGATCCCGCCACTGGCGCTATCACTAGTGTGGCTGGATGGTATGTATTATCACAGCCAAAATGTTGATTATAGGATTAATTTTCAAAACAGGGGAACTACCAGCTCCGGCTCTTCATCACTTCCCGCTGCCCTGCGCAAGGTCGATGTGCCCGTCATATCGCGCACCGAGTGCAGAGCCGACTACGGTACATCTGCCGTTACCACCTCCATGTTCTGCGCCGGTTACGCTGCCGGTGGCAAGGACTCTTGCCAAGGTGACTCTGGAGGCCCCATTGTCGACTCCAACAAGGTCCTCCTTGGAACGGTTTCATGGGGTGATGGCTGTGCTGGTGCCAATGCACCGGGTGTCTACTCCCGTGTCGCTGTTCTTCTCGACTTTATCAATGCCAACTTGTAAATAATGAAGAAGGCTATGCGCAGCATTGACGACAGTACGTACACCGTATGTCCGTAGGATCTAAAGAAGCTGTACTGGTCAACTTCGGCGTACGTACGTACGACAGGTGAGATAAGGATAGGCTATATGGAGTCGTAGATGGACTTATATTTGTACATACGGAGGTACATACGGAGCCTGCTGTATATCTTGTATACAGCAGATCTACTCTTAGCGATTAATAAACTGTAAAAGGTTGATTGGATAAATCGCTACTGCCTTGTTCTGTATCCAGTCCCAGTGCGGGCACCCTGATGTACTACGAGTAGTATTTCCGGTAACGTAGTAGCAGGGAAGGCCTACGTTACTTCTGGCTGGGGTGAATAGAAATTAGGTCGTAGTACAGTTACTACAGTACCTTGTAGCCTATATATGGTATGTATTAGTAAGCCTATAAATTACGTGTAGGGTTACGTGTAGGGCAGGTTTATAGTCACGTGACCGGACATGTGACAGCTGTTGTAAGTAAAGCACGTGCGACGGTACTATCGCAGATTACGTGCAGCTGTATTATAGATACCTTTTACCATTCCAGGTTGTTACAACTACAGATTGTATAGTGCCTTTCTGTCTACTCTATTGCATAGAAGTACTGCTCAAGTAAGACGTTATGTTACCTACTTCGCCCAAACATATCGTATTACGTCAGGCTGGCCACCCTGCTAGTATGACCCTTTCTATCCAACTCCCACCGATGTTGGTATGTAGCACTTACCGATTTCCATCTACTCTTTAGCACATGACAACAAGATAGATTCGTGTCTGGCGAACAAGCTGCAAAAGAAACGACGCAATATGGAGGAGAAGCTTAGTGTTCAAATTGCGGATTGTAGGTCGCACAACTTGTGGTGTTTTAGGCTAACAGCGGCTCGGCTTGGAAAGATCTGCTGCCGTGTAGATGTGTCAATATTACGCCGTGGCCATTCTCGTCCTCATCTACAGTTGTTCTCCGTACCGAACGAGCGGTTTGCGATTTGCGATTCGCCGACCGCCCACCGTGAATAGATTCTTTACGTTCAAAGCAGCTCCAGGCTCCAGGCTCCAGGCTCCAGGCTCCAGGCTCCACAATAAGGACAAGCGGTGACCCGAGAGTATGTACATTCTACCCTCTTTCCTCTCATCGCATGCATTCGCCGTTGACCTTCCAGACAGTCCCAAACTGTCAACACCGTATACCTCTCCCACATACGCAGCCTCGTAACGCCGAGCAAGGGATATCCTATCTTCTGTTGATCGTAGTCCTACATAGAGTCGATGAGTACATACAACCTTCGAAAGGTGTCTATATACAAAAGTATAGGGAGGTATCTGCTTGAAAGAAAAGCTACGTTAACAAGGCCTTCGGTAGCGTGTTCGTTCCCCTTCCTAGTATATAGAGCACTTCTTCAAATCAGCATAGTACTGGGATACATACACATCTGGGATACCAGAGGCAAGAAGCTTTAGCCGTAGTGAGGGGTCAAGAATGGGCAGCTCAAAAGACACTCTGCTATCCCTCGACATGGGGACAAAAGACTCCTTCTACAGAATTCGTAGAGACTATGCAGATGACAGCTCAGTCGTCTATGTCCACCTTCAAGATTTGGACATTCCATGTGAGGATAGCCGCACTTACGGACCTTCGGTCATCCATGATCTTAGCCTTTTGATAGACGTCTGGGATCGCTTTGCAGACCCAAGCGACTATGTCCAATGCAGAGGCGCCCTTGAAGAATTACACTCTTTTGGCTGCGTCCACGGGGATCTAAATAAGTTCAACATCATCATAACGACGAACGGCCCTCGGTTTATTGATTACGAAAGGACAAGGCTAGATACCGATCTCTCAGATACTGAACTTGCGACACTCCAACAGCAAGAAATTGATGGGCTTGATGAGGTGCTGAATAATGAAGAAGGATGGGGGAAGCCTTGGCCAGAGACGGGTTCGTGACAGGCTATATTCGTGTCCTATAGTACGCCTTAGTCTAAGCCAGTGTTATACTGTGCGATATGCATACCCGTCTTATACGCCCTGATTGCACGAACGGCAGTTGTTAGGGTATTGTTCTTTCCTTCTTTATGATTTACTCCTAGGCGATTTTGGTCCGCATTGGCATGCCTTAGGCACTTGACGAATTCGCTATTAAGCGAATATTGTAATGGACGCACGTGTATCAAATCTGATATTGCGCCCACCCTTCTCCCTAGGTAGACATGTCAGGTTCTGTGCTTCCTTATATCCAAGCTAGAAAGGTCAAACTGCAAGTGTGAACCCTTGTGTAAAAGGTTGAACTAGACTTTGTTTAGAATGCAAACTCTGGAAGGCCTATCGATGTTATGTAATATTTCTATCTGCCAACGAGTAAGTAGGACGAACACATTGCATCGGCAATCCCGGCGTCTCAACATCTGCGAGCTCCGCTTAATGCCTTGGCCTTCGTCCAATCACAACTAGAATGCGATGCTTCATAACTTCAGATATGGGCATGCGAATAGGGAGCGGTAGACTCACACTTCTGAATCGGATAGGAGTTGTCAACTAGTCCTCTAATAAGCCTAGTTAGAAACGTTGTTAGCTACGCTATTGCTTAGTCAATGTAAATATAGTGAATATTGTTTTGATAGAGTAATTATGTATCCAGTTAGATATTTGATCACATGACTCGTATTCGAAATACCAGCATGTCATCATCGGCCCTGCTGGTTCGGTAGCGGGTTGTCTATCCTTCCAACAATATACGCACCGTGTATCTTTTCCATCTCAAGACTCAGACCCATTTTCTGTTACCTGCTATCATCCTTACATACATACGACGTACATACAAATTCCACAGTCTTTAGGTCGGACGCGCTATATAGATTGAGTGCGGGGTTGCTACATCTGCCGGAAATCTACGTGCAGCATAGTGGGTCCACTTGCATGGTCTATTATCTGATAGATGCAAGATGCCTACTAGCCGAAACGATCCGAGCGACTACTCTGTACGTCGTATAGTACATTACATACAACAAATTACATATACTGTGCAGTAAGATGCAGGATAACCCCCAACTGCAGAAAATGTCATCGACATGTTTCTTTCCACCCAAGCGTACATGTACTCTGTATGTACAGTACATACCGATGGACGTTGTACGAGACAGCGCGTGGCAACCTTTTTTCCGAGCGAGATATACATACATCGTCTTCGTACTGTATGGATGACTGCAAGGACTGCTGACAGGACCTGTACATAGTGCCGTTAAACTGCTTTTTCTTCCTTGCAGCAGTGCCCTTTTTCCCCCGCATACATGGCACCCAGACTGTCTTGTATCATCTTTTCTCCTCCTCCTCCTCCCCGCCATCTACAGTATAATTATAGATGCCATCTCCTCCCACAATACCATTGTGATGCACACATCCTCGCAACACCAAACCCCCAATGACCGCGATGATACAGTAGATAACAGACCCCGCATCCGTCGAGAAAATGTTAAACGGATATACGGTCACATGACGGGCCACATGGTCGGGTCGTGCTGTATCCGCCAAATCCCAAAGTGAGATATTTGGGCGTGTTCTTCATGGCGTGCAGGGTGTGGGGGGCCTGTCTAGCGTTGCCAGTGAGCATTACATACATACATTTGTGGGTGCGCGTCAATGCAGGTAGAGGGAGGGTACAAGGGGGCTTATTACCCTTTTCAAGGAGAGGCATTTATGGGCAGCGGTAGTTGCTACGAGAATGTTCTTTGGGTGTTCTTTGGGAGAAGGCACGACGGGGTAATAAGGCAAGCATAGCAACTGGATGATGCTGCAATTTATTGGGTATGACACCGAGGGTGAGGTGAGCGATGAATATGGGGCTTTTGATTCGTGGTGTGGGCGCGGCCGAGGTATATCATTGTTCCAATATTGGCGAACGGGTTGGATATTCCTCGTCAAGAGGCGTCACGTCAGATTGTGCAGAGATGCGCGTGTGCTTGAATTGTAAGGGTGTTTTGAATAGATTACCCTGCGAAGCTAAAGTTATAAAGGACCTTTCTAATCCCAAATTCACTCCCAGAAAAGCAGTACAGACAATGTCCTGATGCAGCGCGGGGCTCCGTCCTTTCATGGCTCGCATTCCTTCGCATTCCCCTACTCGTTGTCCCTGACATCGATAACAGTGGACTTGAACTTCCTGGCGGGAACCTTGCGGTTGAACAGAATGTCCAACTCACGGTAAGAACGGTGCTTGAGCTCGGGAAGGAAGAAGTATGCCATCATCCAGCAAACGCACGCCGTCGATCCCCATACGTAACCGCACTTTCCGGCCATGTTCCATCCGGTAGGGTTGAGCATCTGCGAAGCGAGATAGATCATGGGAATTTCAGCCACGTAGTAAGCGGCACGGCCCACGCCGGTGCTCAATGCGCGAAGACGGACAGAGGACGTCTCGGCAATAATGGAGTAACTAATGGGACCGAGTGTGCCGGCAAAAACGAAGGAGATGATTATACCAAGAATGGCCTGGGCGTAGTTGGTCGCATTGTTCTGTGGGATGGAGGCGCAGACGCCGAGAAGCATGAGGAGAGTCACGTTGGTTGCTGTTCCCCAGAGGTAGATGGTACGACGGCCGAACCAGTTGGTGAGGAACCAAGATCCAGCGTTGGCAACGAATTGGAGACACGAATTGATCAAACCGAGCTGGAATGAGAAGTCGGTAGACATGCCAGCCTCTTGACGGAGAGTCAGTTATTTGTCCTCAAGCTTCGTCGTGCGGGGGGACTACTTACGCTCAAAGAAGAAGGTTGCCTGGTTGGCAATCAAATTGCCGGCAAAGTTCTGGGACGCGTACATCAAACAGGTGATGGTAGTTCTCCTCAAATCAGTGCCCTTGAACAGGTCGAGGAGCGTAGGTGCACCGCCCATCTTGTTTTCAATTTCAACAGTACGCTCTATCATGGCGAATTTCTCTTCAGCATGTTCAGTAGATCGACTGCCTAGCCGTTTGATGGAGCGGAGTGCTTCCTCCTTGCGTCCACGGCGGGCGAGCCACCAAGGAGATTCGGGCGCGAAGAAGATAATGATCATGAGGGGAGTCTGGCGCGGTTAGCTCCTGTGAGTACATCTTAGGATGGAAGGAATATACTGGAAAGAGCCACTGCAGGGCTAGAGGAACACGCCATGACCACTCATCGCTTCGCTGATTGAAGCTGTAGGTGACACCAGCAACGATGATGCTACCAATACTCCAGCTCATCTGAAGGGTAGCTGTGCAAGCACCTCGGAGGACTAGAGGTACAACTTCGCTGGCGTAGGCGGGCGAGTTGGCAATAAAGAAGCCCCAAGGGATACCTTCGAATGCTTGTCCAATGACAAGGACCTCGAGCGAGTCGGCCTTTAAGAGATGCTGTTAGCCAAGACTCTCGGCAATACAACAGTCGGATTACTTACAAAGAAAGAGATGAAGATTGTTGCGTTCATGAGGACCAGGGCGAGGATGGTGGTCCAGCGGTAGCCGAGACGGTTGGTGATGGGTCCTGCTAGAAAGACGCCGATAAAAGCGCCGCACTGGCCTGCTTGAAAGAGAGAGCTCTGCCATTTTGTTTCGATGGTCTTTACTCCGTCGTGGAGGACGCCATACCGTTCTTTGAAGGCGGGAAGGGCAACAAAGTTGCCGTTGAGAAACATGTCGAACGACTCCATGACCTGATAGGATTTAGCTCTAGAAACGCGGGCAAGTAATTGTCGAGCAACGAAGAAAACTGACAATGGTGAAGCACATGACGAAGGCCCAGAAGCAAGCCATGGGATGAGTCTTGATCGCATCCAGCAAACTCTCATCGTGTTCGGCGTTCTCGCCATCGTAGGCATTGTTCAAGAGGTCCGAGTTGACCAAGACCTCGTCGTGAAGATGGCTCTTCTCCTTGGTGTCGAAATCATCAACAACCCTTGTCTCGCCGATACCTGACGACATATTGAGAGGTTACTTGCTATGTCTCTGTAACAATGCAAAGTGGAAGAAAGAAAAAAAACAAAGGCAAAGATGAGGAAGAAATGGCGGGTCACCCCAGACTTTAATGCATGCAATGTAACCTGGTACAATACTACTACCGGTATATATCATGCTTTTGCACCCGGGCGTCGGGAACAATAACCCAACATGCAGCAGGGTCAGTAGCCAATGGTTGAATGGAGGCAAGATCCCTGTTGTTGCAACTCAAGTAGAAGATCCATGCCAGCTCCTGAGAACGAAAGCTGTGACAAGCGTCGCGCACGCTTTGTGGCCAGCCATCATGTACGGAATACAATTGGTCTTGATTGCACCGGGAATCTATGGTTAACGGTAAAAGATTAGGGTGCATTGAGACTAGCTTAGGAGCGTGAATTCCTCGCCGTGTTTGCGATATTGGTGGAATATTACCCAAGACACGGAGAAACGAGGTCCCCCCCCGCATTTACTCCGTATCTCGTGGGGAACTACCCCGGCCCCCGCATCTGTCCATCTATCTCCGCACGCCATCCAAAAACCGCTTCATGCCCGAAATGATGCTAGGCGTCGTGGCAACTTTTGCGAAATGTCGGACGCTTGTAAAAAGCCCGTCATTCTTCTGACTCGCAAAGCTGACAAAACTACACATATGACCTGGATTTAACGGCAAACACGTGTGTAACGGAGTACTGCCTGTCGTGTCTACATAGTAATATGCTCCGGTTTTAATGGCAAGGTGGCTGCTACGGGACTGTTATCCGCCTCCATGGTCTGCTGACAACCTGGGGAAGCTTTGTGTCCATATGTTATGTACCTTTGTATGGCTACCTTTGTACTTCTTCTAGCACGTCTTGGCCGGTCCCTAGATGATCAGGATGCAGGATTGAATCAGTCTTCTACTAACCTTTGTGACTAAGTCTATGGAAGAGAGGCAACCGAGGTTTTTATTCACTTCTCCGGGCGCCAACAAAATTGCCCTCAATTTTGAAAGACTACGAAGTATGCCTCAATCAAAAGCAGAAAAATGGACCGAGAAGGCCTGAATCATAACGAATCACAAGGTCGACAATGCTGCTGTCGCTCCTTTTCCCATTCGGGACCTTCGGCGGCGCACTATCCCGAGGCCCGAGGATAGCTTCACGTGCCAAGAGTTCGACAACCTGGGCACACAAACCATCTTCCAGTTCTTGAGGTCCTGAATCCTGCAACAAAGAAAAAAAACATGCCCTGATCTAGTAAAAAGTTAGATGGATCAAAAAAGTTCAGCCATACCTTCGGCTGCCCTAAGATGACTCAAATCTGCCTCCCTCTCTCTCTCATTGAACCCACTCTTGTGCATATTTGACTCCTGGAACCACGGTGGAGACGTTGGAACATGAGCTATGGAACAGTCATGGTTTTCTGCGCACGTGGACTGAACCATGAAAAGTCTAATTGGAATCGTGAAGCTGGCAAGGTGATATCGTGGCAGTATTTACTTCTCCAAGCCGATCTGGCATTCATGCATAATCGTACAAAACACGCTCCAACTCCTTGTTGTCGGGTCCATTGTTGCCATGTGATGACCCATCCTAGCAGACACGACAGGGTAACGTACAGCATCCGGAGGGTCGTACAGAGGCTTGGGGGTTGTCGCATTTGGACATGGGGAAGCACGTGATACTTTGCGACTTCTTTCCTAACTCCGGATGTCGTTAATATTTATTTCAATGTGATAAGATGAGTACATGAAATTCTTCGACGATGAGGATCGGTGCTGACTTCTGGAGAGAGATAAATATGAGGCAGGGGCGGGGGGGGGGGGGGGGGGGGGAGGCCAGAGGGCTCTTGGTTGTCTAATACCCAGCACACTAGCCTGCTTTGAAAGTAGCATAGAGATAATATCGCACGTGATTAATTATCCCTCAGCATGAGTCGTATATCTTAGCGATGAGTTTACACATCATTCTTCTAGAAAGTACGGTTTTCCCGGTGACGGAATCAACGAAGATACAAAAACCTTTACAATACCCGTTGTCGACGTACATAAAGCATGTATAAGAATTGTCAACTATGATATGAGATAAATTGCTCCAGGCTACGTGTGGGGAAATCTTTCTCTGCTCCAAGGACTGGCAGCCAATTAGGGAATTCTCGCTGTGTAAGGAAGCCTGCAGCCTTAACAGGCTCGTAAGTTAGTCCCTGGAACTTTACTAGACACAATGAATGTCATAGAACGGCTCGAAGAGGGTTTTCTATGGGTCGACTTTTAGTATACCATCCAAGATGAACCAGAACTTCAACAGCAGGCCCATTGACAGGAAAGGAAGATAACCTCGAGTGGGATGACTAGTTTCCCGCGATTCGGACACATTCACATCGCATGAGTGCCGCAGGGGATATGGCATTGGGTGAGCGAGGTAAAAGTACTTGCTGTCTGCGTACGGCCCCAAACAACGCTTCATCAACCAGCAGCTACAAATCGCGCTCAATGTCCACGTTCGGAGATTTCTTCTTCAACAAGGTAATCGTCTCAGTCCAAACCCTCTCTTGCGATAATCTCCCTTCATCAAAAGGTACAAATGGAGACGGCCTGTATATCATCAGTCAATGGGGCCGCGTATGCAAGGTCTCATAGGAAATACTCACTCCTCCAAATGCTGCTCAGTAATATACGCTCCATTCGCATCCGCATGCTGAGTGGCAGTGTATGTCAGATTATGCCCGCCCTGCGCTGGCGTCCAGGCAAAGATCTTGACACCAATCCTTAAGTCCTGCGTTGAGTCCGAGCGATGCAAAGCACTGCTACAGAAACCAGGGTTGACTGCGTTGACGACAACACTACCGCCAACTTTGTTGCTGAGCTCACGCATCCAAAAAGTGTTTAGAAGTTTGCTCGTGTTGTAACGCTCTGCGAGTTTGAAGGGGTCCTTCTCGTCTAGACACGCTAGGATTGAGGGAGCTTTTCGTTCGTCGAAATCCGTCCAGAAGTGCACCTCTGAGGAAACAATGGTAATACGTGAGGGCGCACCTGTTTTTTCAGCAGTCTCTTTGAGCGGCTTGAGGGGGAGGAGGGAGAGGAGGACGGTGCCAAGATGGTTGACCTAATGCAAAAGGTGTTAGAAAGAAGTCACCATATCCAAGGCTGATGAAGCAAGTCTCACCTGTATGTTGTGCTCATGCCCCATCTTACAGAGTGTAAACTCCGTATTATTTGCCCCCGCACATAAATAACCACATCGACCCTCTCCAATTCCGGCGCCTTTTCCGCAAACGCCACCATACTCTCCCAATTCTCCTGATCAACTTCCCAGACCTGCACATCGCAGTGGTATGACTGGGCAAGGATCTCTTGTTTCGCTGTCTCTCCCTTGGATAGAGTGCGCACTCCCAGGATGACGCGGGATAAGCCATGCCGTGCCAGTTCTTTGGAAGCTTCCAGACCAAGGCCGACATTGGCGCCCGTGATGATGGCAGTTTTTCCGTCGAGACGGATGGACTCAGGAAGGGGCTCAAGAGTGAAGGTCAATTGGCGGAAAAGGAAACCTAGCATGCCTCCCATTTTGGTCGAAGGTGAGTTGGATCAATGAGGTAAACCTTTCCACCTGTCAGGGGCAAAAATGTGAACACACCGTTGCCGTGCATTGATTGACTCATATTCCTAACACCACCCGCTTTCTCAGATGTGTTATAGCGTACCAGTGCACATACCAGAAACCACAGACTCCATTAAAAGACTTCAAAGATATCTTGGTCGGTGCCACAGTTTAAGAGCTCTATATCAGGATCACCGAGCCACGCTAAACACCTCAAAGCTACAATTTATTCTGAATCTTGGCAGATTAAGCCAACGGTGTTGGCGGTCACGTGGCGTTGCTGTCGCTCTACACCCTTCAATGGTGCAAAAGTGAAAGGTCGATGAGAAGATATGACACCATATGCTCAGACACTGCGGTATTTTGAGTAGCTTTCATAATCTTACAAGCAACCAGAGAAGATCCATTGGCCTTTTACATCATTCATGTTTGGTACGGCTGAAAATAAATCAGGCATTCAAATTTTCTGGATCTACTATCTGTAGATGGAACTGAGGATAGGAAGAACGTAGGTGGGATAGCCTTGGTAACACTACAAAACTATCGACGAAACCCCGCTAGCGAAGTCTAGGAAGGCCTTTCTAGTGAAAGCCAGATAACGTTGTAAAGGTGTGAAGGAATAAAAAAAAAGCAAAAAAAGCAAAAAAAGCAAAAAAGATAATAGAGCCCGATGCGGGGGTCGAACCCGCGACCTTGAGATCGCGATTGGATCAATCTTCTGACAGTGCGTAAGAGTCTCACGCTCTACCGATTGAGCTAACCAGGCTTCTAATTGATTTGTGAAACGTCAGTCTACTACTAGCCTATATACTGCATGGAACAATGTTACAACTAAGCAAATCCTGCCCGCTTATGTGTATTACGACCAAGAAAATCCTGCTAGCCTATCCACTGCCTTATCTATTACCGACAATAATCCGGCTAGCCTATCCACTGCCTTAACTACTGGCCAAGACGATATCACAACTAAGAAATCCCCGCTGGCCTATCTATTGCTCAAGACGATCTTACAAATGAAAAATTATGCTGGTCTATTCACTGGCATTTGATCAAAGCCGAATGTAATGGATGTTGTTTCCCGTGTGGATTGCGGCCGGGGCTCAAATCTGTCGTCACGTACTATAGTAAATAGGGACCATAAAGAAACTAGGGCGTACCCCCTGCGAGATAAAAGCTATTTGTCTTGTTGTTTTAACAATATACATGAGCTTTGTGACGGTTCTCTGGATGGATAGCTGAGCTTGCGTTTGAAGGTGCTATTATGTACGGGATAGGTGCAACTCGGCATGGTAGCCTCTGGATAGCTTCGTCACTTGAAGCACTAATTACGTGACATGATGCAGACAAGACGATGTCGGCATCAAAAGGTAGATCGAGCCTTGCTAGATCGGGCAAAACGATGGACGGATCAGGTTACGTGTACGCGGGGGTTGTGACCGAATCATGCTCATTGGCGGACAAAGCTCACCCTTCACCGCGGGGCAGCAACCCCACTCTTACCGTCATCCCAGAATTTCGTTGATTTCGGCGCGCATATGCCCGATCACGACATGGACTTGTAATTTCCCGATCTTCAAGTTCTTGTATATACGCAATTGCGTGTATCAACTCTTTCCCTCACAAACCTCTACAAGGCACTATTCTACCTCTGGCTCTAGATCCGCACCCCTCACATTCTCACTTCAAGCATGGGCTCAACAGAGATCGGCTCGCGGGGAATCCGCATTGCCATAGACGTGAGTCCGTTCTCTCGCCAATTGATCCCCAGCTGACCACCTATAGCGAGGCGGCACCTTCACAGACTGCGTCGGAAATCCCGGCTCAGGCAAGATGGAAGACGACATCCTCATCAAGCTGCTATCGGTCGACCCATCCAACTACGAAGATGCGCCTCTTGAGGGCATTCGCCGCCTCCTTTCCCGTTTTACTGGCAAAGAGATCCCGCGCGGCGAGCCTCTCGACACATCAAAGATCGAGAGCATACGGATGGGAACCACGGTCGCCACGAACGCGTTGCTGGAAAGAAAGGGCGAGGATATTGCAATGGTGGTTACAAAAGGATTCAAGGATTGTCTCGCGATAGGTAACCAATCACGACCGAACATCTTCGCCCTGGACATCCGGAAACCGGAGGTGCTGTACAAGAAGGTTGTCGAGATCGATGAGCGGGTCACGCTGGAGGATTATGCGGAAAACCCAGAGAGAACCCAGACCGAGGCAGAGTCGATTGAAAAGGCTGGGGCCGAGGCGGAGCTTGTCAAAGGACTTTCTGGGGAAACGGTGCGGATACTACAAAGACCGGAGGAAGACACAATACGGAAACAACTGCAAGAGGTGTTTGACAGTGGATTAAAGAGCATTGCAGTGTGTCTAATGCATGGATACACATATCCCAACCACGAGGCGCTGGTGGGCAAGATCGCGAAAGAGATAGGATTCGAGCATGTCAGTCTGAGTCACGAGCTTATGCCCATGATCAAGCTGGTCCCAAGAGCCACGTCCGCGTGTGCGGATGCATATCTTACTCCTGCAATTCGTAAATATATCGATGGCTTCTCCAAAGGATTTGAAGGCGGCCTAGGAACTAAGAGCGTGAAGCGTGAAAAGGGATCAAAAGGCGCACGATGCGAGTTCATGCAATCGGATGGTGGTCTGGTTGATGTGGATATCTTCTCTGGCCTCAAAGCAATCTTGTCCGGACCCGCTGGTGGCGTCGTGGGGTATGCATTGACTTCGTACGATCCCGAGACCAAGACGCCTGTGATTGGCTTTGACATGGGCGGGACGAGCACAGACGTGAGCAGATACGGCGCTGGACGCTACGATCATGTTTTTGAGACTACCACCGCCGGCGTTACCATCCAATCCCCACAGCTTGATATCAACACCGTCGCAGCGGGCGGAGGCTCGCGTCTGTTCTGGAAGAACGGCCTCTTCGTTGTTGGCCCCGAGTCAGCAAGCGCTCATCCTGGACCAGCATGCTACCGGAAAGGTGGCCCACTGACTATCACTGACGCGAATTTGCTACTTGGACGATTGTTGCCCGACTTCTTCCCCAAAATATTTGGCAAGAACGAAGATGAAGGTCTTGACGCAGACGCGAGTGAGAAGTTATTCGAGGAGTTGGCCGAGCAGATCAACAAGGAGATCTCAGGCGGCAACAAGGACAAGGAAATGTCACTAGACGAGATAGCACATGGTTTCATCAAGATCGCGAACGAGACGATGACAAGACCAATACGGAGTTTGACTGAAGCTCGAGGTCACGACACATCGAAACATCGACTTGCGACATTTGGTGGAGCAGGAGGTCAACACGCGGTCGCAATTGCGGAAGCACTCGGCATCTCGCAAATCCTCATCCACCGCTACTCTTCCGTCCTCTCAGCCTACGGCATGGCCCTGGCAGATGTTGTGGACGAGCGACAAGAGCCTGAGTCAAAAGTGTGGTCCGAGGAGAAGGATGTGCGCGAGTATCTCCAGCAGAAAATGCAAGAACTAAAGGCCAAGTCAACAACCACGCTCAATAATCAAGGGTTTGAGAGTTCCAACATACACTTCGAGGAGTACCTCAATCTCAGATATCGTGGCACCGAGTCGGCACTCATGATTGTCAAGCCCTCGAAGGAGGAAGCAGACAAAGAATTTGACGGCGATGACTGGGCATTCGGCAAAGCCTTCGTTAAGCAACACGAGCAAGAATTCGGTTTTACCCTTCCGGACCGCGACATCATTGTCGACGACGTCCGCGCTCGTGGCATCGGCAAAACATTTGGAGGTTTGGAGAAGACCGTCGACCAACAACTCAAAGAAATCAAGCCTCATGATCTTGCAAAAGGCGACAAGCAGTACGGGTCTAGGAAGGTATATTTCGAGGGTGGGCGACAGGAAACTTCCATCTACAAGCTTGAAGACCTCGCAGTTGGTGATCGTATCAAGGGCCCCGCAATCATTGCGGATGGAACGCAGACGATTGTCGTAACGCCCAACGCATCTGCTCTGGTCATCAACACACACGTTATCATCAACATTGGCGAGAACGATGGTCAGGACAAGCAGATCGATACGAAGGAGGTCGATCCAATTCTTTTGAGTATTTTCGCGCATCGCTTCATGGCTATCGCAGAGCAGATGGGCCGTGCACTACAAAAGACCAGTGTCAGTACCAACGTCAAGGAGCGTTTGGACTACTCGTGTGCACTTTTCGATGCAGAAGGCGGCCTCGTCGCGAATGGTATATATCCCTCTCCAAGAACTCTCAGTTCAGTCTGACTGTCTCTAGCGCCCCATCTTCCCGTTCATCTTGGCAGCATGTCGACCTGTGTCCGCAAGCAAGCCGCGATCTGGAAAGGCAAACTGAAAAAGGGCGATGTCCTGATCTCCAATCACCCTATGTACGGTGGCACACATCTCCCCGATATTACAGCAATCACACCTGCCTTCAGCGGCAACGACATAATCTTCTACGTCGCCTCGCGAGCTCACCACGCCGACATCGGTGGTATCCTCCCTGGGTCCATGCCCCCGCATTCAAGAGAACTTTTCCAAGAAGGGGCGGCGATCAAATCCGAGAAGCTCGTCTCAGAAGGCCACTTCAACGAAAAGCGCATCACGGAACTTCTTCTCGATGAGCCCGGGCAGTACCCCGGATGCTCAGGCACGCGATGTCTCAGCGACAACATCAACGATCTAAAAGCACAAGTCGCCGCCAATCAAAAAGGCATCAACCTCATCTCAACACTAATGTCCGACTACGGCGAGCAAGTAGTAAAGTTCTATATGCACAGCATCCAAGCCAACGCCGAGTCATCCGTGCGCGCTCTCTTGAAGAATGTGCATGCGCGCTTCGAAGGCCAAGATCTCTCAGCCGAAGAGTTCATGGACGACGGCTCGCCCATCCGTCTTAAAGTAACCATCGACCCCGAAAAAGGCGAGGCAATCTTCGACTTTACCGGCACAGGCCCCGAAGTCTACGGCAACATCAACGCGCCCGAAGCCGTGACCTACTCGGCGATAATATACTGCCTGCGGTGCCTCATCAGTGAGGACATACCGCTAAACCAAGGCTGCTTAAAGCCCATTCATATCCTTATCCCCAAGAAATCCTTCCTGTCGCCCTCAGATAACGCAGCTGTAGTCGGCGGCAACGTACTAACCTCTCAACGCGTGACCGACGTGGTGCTCAAGGCATTCAAAGCATGCGCCGCCTCACAGGGCGACACAAACAATCTAACCTTTGGCTTCGGCGGTACCGTGCTCTCGGGCGCGGATGGAGACTCCAATCGCAAACGCACAGAAACAAAAGGCTTCGGATACTACGAAACTATTTCCGGCGGTTCGGGCGCAGGACCAACATGGCACGGCACCTCGGGCGTGCACACACACATGACTAACACGCGAATCACCGACAGCGAAATCTTCGAAAGGCGATATCCCGTTCTACTACGCGAATTCGGATTGCGCACGGGGAGTGCAGGTCGGGGCATGCATAATGGCGGCGAGGGTGTGATACGGGATATCGAGTTCAGGATTCCGGTTCAAGTCAGCATACTGAGTGAAAGGAGAGTATATCATCCGTACGGCATGGCGGGTGGTGGCGAAGCGGCATGCGGCCTGAACATCTGGGTGCGTAAAGTGGACAGTAAGAAGATCGATCAGAATAGCGATTCGAAAAACACATCATCGCCCGCCGCGTCCACGCACGAGCCCAAGACAGTCGGTGCCGTGGAAACACTCGGGGAGAAGGATGCAGAGCTCGTCAAGCAGGAGAAGGAAGAAGTCGAATACCGATACATCAACTTGGGGGCAAAGAACACGGCAAGCATGCGGCCGGGTGAAAGAATTATCATACATACGCCCGGTGGTGGTGGGTGGGGCCGGGAAGGAGAGGAGAGTCAGGCGGTGGAGAAGAAGGATCCGCAACATGCGTGGAGGCATGGGAGTATTGCTAGTCGACAGCAGACGGCGGAAGCTAGCGCATAGGTAGAGAAATGACGGGATGGGATAGATGGAAAATGTTCTGGATTGAAGATATGTATTGAGCTTGGAATACGTACTATAGATTGGGTCCAGTACACCCTGGAAGATACCGCGGGGCAATTTATAGCCCATCTAATTAATCCCTTACCAACGTCGTGGAAGAGCCAGCTGGCCAGAACGGAAATGAAATCAATCACGAATTCCGTATCGAGTTCACCCTCACCTGTACCCGCCTCAGTTCTTCGTGCACACTGTCTTTGTCGTTCTCTTCCAAATTAAAACCAACCGGATTGACCCTCGTATACTTCCTCATTCTCCACTACCTACCAACAAACAGCACGTCTGCCTGCGAGTCCGACACTCGTTTCCATCGTCCCAGAACGAGCCCCCCCATCGTACCGCGCCCCACGCTAGAGGGGACAGGCAGGGCCCCTCCATAGACAACAGCACGAAAGCAAAATGCAGAGAAAGATTCCCGTCGGGTAGTGCGTTGACTATCGAAATTGAAGAGGCTACTACACATAGCCGGTGTCAATACCAAGGGTGGCGAAATGCACGCAGGTGAGGAGGTCCGAGGCAGCGGATAAATCTATGCACGCAGGCGGAAGGGAAGGTTTCGCGAGCACCGTGGCGTCACAGCTGGAGTCTATTGCTGAGACTGACGTGCATGTGTGTGTGTGTGTGTGCGTGTGTGTGAGAGAGAGAGAGAGAGAGAGAGAGAGAGAGAAAGAGAGAGAGGTGCGAAAACGACGTCGTGGAGACGCAAGGCGCGCATATGTATGTACGTACATACATACTTCAGAAGCGAGACATATTAGATGGCCGAGGACGGGTCAAAGATGGAAATCCACATATCCATCTACATACGCGCGCGTAGATCTCGGGACAGCGAAGCCGAAGCGAAGCGAAGCTAGGGGCTGACAACTTTGTCGATCTATAATTATATCAGCACGTTTTTCTTTTGTCGTGCGTTGTCGTCTGGTATAGATGGATCTACAATGTATGTATGGATGAGCAGAGAGCTAAATACATGCACATGCCACCTAATGCAGTACAGGGCCAAGGGGGGTTCGAATATACTCCACGTGACCCTGATGTTTATGCCCCAGGTGGAGTCTATGTTGACGTATGTATGTAGTATGTACATAGAACGTGGCCCATGGTAAGTGTATGTGACAGGGGTTAGGCTGCAGTAGTGCAAGAAGCCGGCGATGCGACGGCTGTCTGGGCCGATGGAGACGTATCGGGTCTCATCGTGGTGGCCGAGGGAAGTTGAGACAATGTGGCCGCGTGGGTTTGAGGCTGTGGCGTTTGGGGGGGAAGGGTGAGCACGTTTGCTTTGTTAGTGTTTACTGTGGAAGATGTGAGGAGAGCAAAGTCGCAAACCCCATCTATGACTACTAGAAGCGCCAAGGCTCTGTGCAATGCGAGGCACCAAGTCTATGGTTAAGAGAGATTGGGGGTGAGTAGAATTCGAGCGGCCGTCAGCTGTGAGATAAAATGGAAGTGAGGGTCAAGACACGACGGTCCTCGGGAAGGAGAACGAGAAAAAGACTCTGGATATTATAGATAAATGCATCCATCGCCCAAACATCGGTCGACCGACGGAGAGACGGACATGTAACAGGATGGATGGTATATTGCTATACAAAAAAGGAAGAGATGAAAAACTAGAAACAACCATATATGTCCCCGTCGTCTATCTGATCCAGGTTTCCCAAACGCCATCGCCAAGTGCACCGAGAGAATCTCTCGTCTTCACTCATCCTATTCACCACCACCATCATCATCATCATCATGTTAGTTAGCCCCCCCTATCGTCTAAAGTCCCATCTACCTTCCAGTCTCGATTATCGGAATCGTCCCACAGGCTCCAACTCCCTCACTTCCCTCACTTCCCTCTGCACAAGTGGCGGCGTCGGCGCTGGCGGTGGTGCAATCGCGAGCAGCTTTCGCATGGGCGGGTGTTCTCTGAGATCGACCTCTTTCTCCAACTCCTCCACCTCATGGTAATTCCCAACATGGTTGACCAGCGCCTCCGCAGAGCGACATATGGCGTCGACGTCTCGATGCCTGGAGCAAAGCACGCACGCGTACTCGCCGTCGGCCGTATGGCACTTGATGACAAAACGCTGCCCGAGATGAAACTCCCGCGTCTCCATGACCTCCTTCTCGTATCCGCCCACCTCGATGATCATGGGTGTCCGCTTGTCGATTTGCCAGAAATCGTCAGAGGCCACGGCGAGTCGCAGTCCGCATGCAGGGCAGTGACGCGATTCCCCCGGTGCGAACGAGGTAGCAAGGGGCTTGTTGGGTATGTATTGCAGGTCCAAGCTATATCGGCAGAAGAGCGGATCGGATTCGATGACGCTTGAAGCGCGACTGCGCGGTGCGAGGGAACGTGAAAGGTCCCGGGGTGCGTTTTCCATATTCAATCGTAGCTGCTGTTGGCGCAGTGCGTTGAGGGAACCCTCCCGGGCCGAGTTGGAGGCGGCGATGATCTTGGCTTGGTCGGAACGAGTGAGTGGGCGCTCGTGATACAGCGCGTCTTGGAGGATGTGGATGACGGTCTGCTGGAGCGCAATGATTTGGGCCTGCAATTGGTTCTCCGTCTGGGTATCTCCAATGGCGAACCTTCGACCTAGTCTTCCATAGCCCTCTTCATATTGCCGCTGTATCATTACGCCCGCCATGCCCAGGTTGTCGCCCACATCGTCTCCATCATGATCCCTCTCTCCACCACCACCACCACCACCGCCATGAGATTCCTTCTCTTTCTTCCCGCCTCCTTTCCCTTTCTCCTTTTCTTTGTCCTTTCCACCATCTTTCCCGCTCTCCTTCCCACCCTCCTTCCCATCCTCCTTCGCGCCATCCACCCAGGTGTCCTTCCAGCTTTCCCTCGCACCCTCTCTCCCGTGCTTCTCGGCGTTTTGCAGCTTCTTGATGTCTTCGTCTTGCTTCGAGTCCTTTTTCCCTTGCTTGCGCTTGTCCGCAATGCGTTCGTAGAGGCCCATGGAGGATGTAAAGGTTCCGATTAGTGTCGAGCATAATATAGCTATGATATAGGTTTTCTGCCAGGCGGCAGTGGTTAGCAGATGGCTTGGCGAGTTTGCGTGGGGTGTGTGGAATGTATACTTTGAGCTTCTTATCCTCGATCATGTTGGTGTAGTTCATCTTGAATTTTTGTGCTCTGGCGGTCGCTGAGCACTGCTCAAGCGACTCTTCCGCTTATGCGTGGTGTACTGTATGGTGGTGGATGTTAGAGAAGGAAGCAAAAAAGCTGATGTAACAGACAGTGAGGCAAAAATGATCAATAGAAGGAGTAACGATGGCACACAAGTGAGGCGCGCACGTCAGTTAGTCCGGGGTCATGGAGTGAGCATAGTGGGGTGAGATATGGTCGCATATTGGATGGTGAGCCATGTATCAACAAGACGCACACACAGTGTACCTTCACACTGACCGCTCATTTCACAATGTGTTTCTGGGTTGTAATTGGCCTACGTCATTGTGCTTCATCGTATTTGCCAGCGGCCGTTCTAGTAGGTAGGCCGTTTTGGCCACGAATATGGCCGAGAAGGTAAAACACTCGTTGGTCAACCCATCCATCGGGGCGAATCTCAGCAGCCGCGCAATATTATTTAATAAAATTGACACAACCACCCCCCATATCTTATATTCAAACTATGTATGTACAAAGTATAGCTGACAGAGTTCTTATTATTAATTCCTATTACGTTTTGCTGTTTTATTCTGTTCTCTATTCCGGCTAAATCTACCACATCTTATCTTATTGTTTTCTCTTTTTTTGTTTGTTTTTCCTTCCAAAAGAAAATGATCAAAGCACTTTTGCCCATGGATGCCAAGGCTTGTCGTAGAATGAATGCACGTGGCAGGGAAGGGCAAAGAACAAAACAACAAATAGAAGAAGAAAAAAGAAAATAATCATACGACGTCTGACTGCATAGCGAGCTTACAAAGTACTGTGTCGTAATCTTTGTGCACGAATGGATATTTAAAGTTTCCATATCCGAATTATCCCATGGCGCCTTAAATCAACAAGTAAAATCTAAATGTGGCCGTAATGCCTACCAAGAGTTGCAAGGATAATCGTTTTGGTGTTTTGATGATATTGCAGCTCGTTTTCTCAGGCTACGTTCGTGGTCGGCTTGGCTGCCGCTGACAGCAGCATAGATGCATGGTCCATGTGGCCAATGAAGCCCCACACTGCATGGACATGGGCTCCCGTGAGGCATTTTATTACCTATCCGAAGAGGGAAGACAGAGAGAGATTGGATGAAATCACGTGAGACGGAAGAGAGCGGGAGAGGCTGTGTATGTAACTTTCAGTGACACGATGCATGTGTGAGACGTTGAAAGCCAGAGTCACGTGCTATACTGCGTTGCCCCTACCTATCGGGCCTTGGAGGTTGAACGTAATTATATATTCTGGCGCGGTATTAATGATTGCATAACACTTGTCCGTGTACACAGTATGCATTTTTGAAGCTTTGACTTGTTCCTCCGGCAAGGCTCACCGAGGCGGGCGGCACGGCACGGCGCGAGAAGGGGGTCGAAGCGCTTGAACAGCCTAGGACCTTGGAACGAGTAATTAGTAATCACAAGTAGCTCAAGATGTCATCTTTTGTAGTATCGGTGCCCAAAGTGTGTATGCATTCTATGGAACCAGTTCCTTACACAGTACACCTCCTCTCTGACAGTCTTTGGCAGCAGCACGGCAGTTCTTAATTTCATTCTCTTCTTAAAAAGAGATGGCTTTGAATGCCAAGTGCAAGTATCGTCTGCTTTCTTGGAACCTTGGTGGGCACGATAGTTCCTATTTCTCCGTCTTATTCTACGAATATCCATTCCATTTGCGTCTCACATATTTATTTCCCGTTTCTCGTTACCGACGTAGCCCCATTCTCCACATACCCCGTCTTAGTCAGATGCAGAGCCAGTCCCTCCTCGCCATCTTTATGCACGGCGTTCCCCTTGGCAATCTTCTTCAGACTATCCCTCATCAACATCTCGTAGTAGGCGGTTGCGAAGAACGTAGCCAGTACATTAACAAGAATGGAGATCCAAGAGTAGTTCTTATACGTGAAGGCTTCACGGCCGAACCAGATGGCGGCGACAATCCGAGTTCCGAGGTCTCGAGCGAGGTTGGTCGAGATGGAGATGCCCGCAAACCCCCAGATCATGCTGCATGAGGTTAGCACGGGTGGGGGGAAGAATGTGGAGTGTACCCAAGTGAGACTTACTTTGCGTAGGCTAGTCCGATGACGAAGGGCGCGGTGGAGGGCGAGATGAAAGGGTTCGCGGGGTCAAGTGTTGCCCAGATTACGATGCCCTAGATCATGTCAGCTTGTTGTTCCTTGCATAGAAGACCAGACTAAAGCCCTAGCGGATTTGGAAGATAGTGTGCACTGACTATAAAGCTGTCGACAAAGAACTCGTTCAAAAAGAGATAACCCTGATTGTTCTGATTCACGCCCGGAAAGGTGCACAAGATGCTCGCCGGCCCGCCATTATACACCGTTCCCTTGCCCGCGGCAATCGACGCAGCAGTAAACGCCGAGATCTGCTCATGATACTGTCCCATCAGGAGAAGACCGGCTATGAAGGCGCCAAAGACCTGAGCGAAGATGTAGTATGGGACCTTCCTCCATGGAAAGCCTTGCCAAAATGCAAAGCAGAGTGTGATTGCGGGATTAAAATGTCCTCCGGATGTCGGGCCGCATGTGATGATAGCGAAGGCGATGCCTATTGCGTAGGCCTGTACACAGTCAGTCGTTTAGTGCAGTCTTGGGAAGGGTCTGGGGCATATTCACAAATCCGATTTGCAAAAAGGATCCAAATGCAGGTTCGAAGTTGTTGAGTGTGAAAGCTGCTGTCGACGCAATGCCAGGGTACACTGACGCTTCTTGTTAGGTCGTCGATCAGGATGAACTCGAGCCTTCGTAGCCTTCGTACCATAGAAGAACACGCCCGTCGCTTCCGCCATCATCTCTCGAAGCCATCTGGGTCGACTATGCTCGAAATCGAGCTTGCGCTGCGAGACCGGCTTTGGCTCCACCACATGCCGAGACACATGACGCTGGACCGCCTCTGTGGCCCCTAATTCCAGATCAAAGGTATGCAGTCGTTCAAGATGGTGAGAATCTCGAGGTTCTGACATCGTACCCTGTTTCGGATCTCCCGAAAAATGATGAGTAGAAGGTAAAGGCATAAGTTTAGACTACGTTTCCACAAGGAACGGCACGCGTAGGTCTTTATAGCAGCAGCTCAGAGACCCCTTACTTTCCAGAATATATAGCGCTATTGGGTATCCCTCCGTCTCCACCGGCTCGCAGATGCATCCTAGCAGCGCACCTCGGCATCAACTGGAATGGCCGTAACTAGCAGCACAGTGGCGCCCTCGACCATCGCCAAGTGCCCTCAGAAGATCTCGGTAAATGCGTAAAAAGCTTGTGTCAACGCCATACTATGTTAGATCAACACATCTGCGTTGCTTTGTCATATCCAGCATGACCACTTGATGCTACGATCTCGTATTCCTATGCACGGCTTCGTGGCGCGCCCCACTGGGAAGGGTAGGATTCCCATACAATGGGTCTCTAAACGATCAATGCAGTGGTTTCACGCTACGAAACCATTCATGGGGGAGTGGGGATTCACCTAGGCACTTTCGCATGGTAAATGCGGGGAAACTCGAAATACCTACCAATAGCAGGTGTAGGTGAGATTTCACACCCTCGGCATAAGAGTGGTAGGAATGCGGCAGGACCAAATTAAATCGCGTCGTCATCGCGACATGGCGAGGCTGTGAATGAGGTAACTGTGTAGATCCAGTGACTCCGCATTCTAGCCTTTTCGATACAATCTGGGGTATTATCGGGTAGAGGGATCGATCGTTGTATCTAGAGCCAGAAACAACGACGGGCTGTGGTAAGCAAATGGCGTCTGGAGAACGAACTGCCGAAACAAAGTTAGCGGGTGCGATCGTCGGGGTTCAAAGAGAGATGCATTAATCGGGGGCCGAACCGACTTTAGACGACCGACGACGAGAAAACAGCGTCGTGGTTAAGTGGGTGAAGGGAAGGATGAAGCTGCTCGGCTCGTTATTAGATCAGGCTGTCAGACCGTTGCCACCCGATCAAGCTACCCGTTGGCCTGCTGGCCCGTACTAGCCCTACTTCTCCCATTTTTTCTCTGTTCTCACCTCTCCTCACTTTTCTCTCCACCATCGCCCGCCATCACTCTTGTCCCTCACTATCTACCACCACTCCTGACCCATCAGAATATGTGACAAGAACCAGGTCTGCGTGCTCTTTGGCACAAGGCGCCTTTCTTCCCTTTCGTACAGTCCAATTTCGCACAGTGCGTCAACGTCCTTTTCTGCAAGCTAGACCATCTCGTCTCATGTCCCAGTACTCAGCGCCAGGTATTCGGAAACACAGCAAGCTGTGGATGCAGATGCTCAGGTATGTGTCACGGTTTGTAGGTGGTAGGAACATTATATCGCGGACTTGTAAAGGAAAGAAATTGACCCTTTCCTCCCATTATCTATCAAGTTCCCCTTTCCATTTACACAAACAATTCTATCATCTATCATCTATCATCTATCATACATCATATATCAATCGTCCTTTCCTCGTACTCTACAATTCCATTCTCCATCGACCATTAATGCGTCATTCTCCATTAATTATACATCCGCCATTCTCCATTCTCGTCACCCTCCCGTCGTTTCGTGTTCATCACTGCTCTGCACCTTTCAATGCCTTGTCATTTCTGAAGATTGTTCCATGGGGCTTCCGCCTTGGTTTCGTTGAGAAAGCGGTCCATCATTGTTCCGCCGGCTTGCTTCGAGCTTTGGGTCGAGTTGTTGTTTCTGCCCTGTGTCTTGTTAGTGATGACTTCTATCAATGGAACTAGGATCATACCTTGCGGCCAGTTTTGTTGTCCTCCCTCGAGGGTTTATCCAAAGCTGCAGTTGGCATAGAAGGGGCTTGTCGCTGGTTGGTAGCCATTGTTGGTGAAAGACGTGTGATCCAACGATAGTTGAGGTTGGTGAAAGGTGTGTGATCCAATGACAGTTGAGAGAGTTGGAGTTGGAGTTGATCTGAACTGCTGATGAGAAGAAACCTGTAGGATCTGTCCACTTTATACCACTGTTCATCCTCCACATGCCTTCACGGCCATATCATCGACCTGGCCTCCACCCCTATGACATGTCTACAACTATTTTCAAGTAGATGAAATGGTGTCCTTCAATCCAGGGTCTCTCGACCCATCCGCATGTTTTAGGCCCCGAGCATCATTCAAACATGCACATCTTCGTCCATGCCAAGACGGGTCTGAAACGAAAAGTTCCGGTCAAAAAGCAGAACGTTGGGCACGGCCACACCTGGAATGGATGGCAACAAGGACCAAAATAGTGCAGAAAGGGTTAGCCTCTGCCTTCTGCCTTCTCACGTTCAGGTTTATTCCAAATTTATGTTACACCCACGGAAACCAGCTGAGCACAGGCGAGCTTCGAGGGTAAGAAGAGTGCCATCAGGACGGTTACGAATATCGACATGAAGCAAAAGCACGGCCGATCAACGGTGTGCCGAACCGACCGGCACAAATCTCACGTTAGTGCACACCCGGCTCTTTTGACAATATGCATGTGCCTTGTCATGGCCGACCTACATGCGTCTGCCGATAAGAAATGCTGCATGGTAAGCACCTCCTTTTCGCTATAGCACTTGACAGAAGGTCGGCTTTCAACCGTGACTGTTTATAGTTAGTGGGCTGCATTACCCTAGTTTGTGTAACCACACCCAGATCCTTTTCGGCTCAGCCGGCTTACCACAGATCGATAAAATAACATGATCTACAAGCCTTCCACTTCATCGGGAATTGAAAGAAACAAACCTCTAGCGCTATTCGTTCGCTTCACAATGTAGGCGCCGCCAAATCGATCATATTTCCCGCGCCACGTTTTGTTCTAAATTCTTCTGCCGACTCCACCGTGTATCACATCATCACCACAGCCCCTGGACCTCGTCAATCTCGTTATTTCAGATCGTTCACCCCCGGTATCGACATCAGAATAGATTACACACGTGGACCCCCGGCGTTGCACTGCCTTGAGCGGGCCGAGCCTGTTCTTGGAGCATTATTGGCTGCCGAATCTGCCGAATCTATCTGTCTTCTAGCTCTCAGTCGTTCTTGCACGAGCTTCTTACTCGGGCAGCAAAGCTTGTTTCCGTGCTTCGTTCACAATGATGTTCTTGCCCCTCACATATGTCGTCGCCGCTGAAGTGGCCCTAGACGGATAGGCAATATGTGCAATCGCGACTTTATCACGACTACGACGTCATGGCGTATAACGACTCCTTTCCCACTGTTGCTACACCTTCACGAATACGTATATCAACCCTCGAACGAGGGTTCCACAGAATTGATAAGCAGGAGGTCACTCCAATCGGTACGGGCTCGTCGCAATGCTGGCCAGAGATATGTCCTTCTCAATCCTCTCGTTGATATCTCATCGAAAGCATGGCCCCACACATATGAATCCATCTGGCTACCTGGTCTGCTTCCTCTTCACCTCACAAAGTCCGCTCGAAAAATTCAAAAATTCCATTTCCGCTCTCTCATGCTATGTCCTGAAAGATGCACGGTATCGTACTCGCGCCAAACACCTAGCATTCCTTCAGACCGATTTGCTAGTTCCATCTCTAGGTATATCACACTCTTTTGGCTACTTCGTTCCTCTTCAGGCTTCACTGTGATGCCCAACTGCCAACTCAAGAGACCACATCAACGCTATGATGGCATCGGCCCTTTTTCCCTCCAAAGCAGCCGGACAAAACTGCCATGTGTCTGTTTCGTGAAAATGCAAAAGCAGCTACAAATAACGCATGGAGACTATTGCTCGTGCCTTGGAATCCAAGCGCATGTTTGTACCTGGAATGAAGGAATTTGCATGCTGGGCGTGTTCAGCTGCGAGACCAAACGAGCCACGAGTTTTTCCCGAGTGGGAATAGATGACAGGGATCACACTTTGTGAACAAGATCGAGTTCTCCAGTCTCTCCCTCATTACTGTCCAGGTATCTTTCCAAGGACACCCAACGATGGACTAATGCTGTGCACTTGCCACACATTTCTAGTTCTCACAACTAAAACTGAGTTTGGCAGGATACATGGGTTCTGGAATCAGTCATTCCAACTCCGAGAGGAATCCCAGTATGAAGCCTTGCTTTCTCGAAAGCGAACCACCGACGTGAGCGAACTTGCGGAGTCGACCCTCTTTCTCGAAAGCGTGGCCTTCTTCCGTTATGGAATGTGAGTTGTTCTGTTGAGCTGTGTCACCTGCACAAAGGTATTTGAAGACGCTATGTATGTAGACGAGAACAATAATACCCCTTGGACCAGTCTAATTACCGATACTAGCACTCTACGTCTGAATACAACCAGCTTAGTCGTACACCCGTATGTTGGACTACAATGAATCGCCATATTCTTGTGGTCAACCTGTTTGAGTCTTTCTCATTTTCAAGGAAGGCGCAGTGTGTATAGTAAACGAACCAGGCATCTCCTTATACTATCTTCCCTGCTCGACTCCGTAGGTCTAGTCAGCTCAAAGGCGAGATTAAACAGAAGCATGCTCTTCGCCCCTCTCTTCCAAATCTGGGTAGCAATATTTCATGTATATGCGTCTGTAAAAGAAAACAAAGCCTTGGAATATAGCACCCCATCTCTCTTCTAACAATCTCGGCAAAGCTAAACCATAGAGAAACGTTATCTGCCTAAGATATAAAGGAAACAAAGTACTACAACAACCATCCATATCAGAAGGCTCTGGGGAATCACCATCTCGTCCGTGGTATGTCTCTCTCCTTTGGATACAGATGTGACTATACTAGTTACGTTATACCTTCCTCCCTCCTATTTCGGACCAGACTTGCACACGATCGTCGCTGGTACATATATTGGATTTGGAAATTCTTCCGCTAAAATAAAGCCCAGTGATACCGAATGGGCTGATGCCCTTCTTCTTCTTCTTTGTCTTTGGTCTAGCGGACAGGGGGGAGAAGTGCGAGAAACGATCTAAAACCGCCGACCAAACGCCTCATGTCCCTGCCATGAGTATCTTCCCAGATCCTAATTCCTTGTTGTCTTTTCAACCCGAACTCGGAAATCTCAACGAGAAGGTTTCGCGAGTAGTAGAATGTCTGTCCATTGTCAAATGAAAAAAGAAGAAGAAGAAGACGAAGACATGTTGCCGCTCTTGGACTAAAGAATATTCACCAGATACCAATCTGCTCTTACTTCGGGCGAGCGAACACTACTGGATACGGACATATGAAACTCCGTTCTCTTTATCTAAATATCTCGCTGTTAGTTGTTCAACAACAAAAGGCACTTAATTCTGTATATATGTGTGCTGCTCAAAAGGTCTTACAACACAACAAAACGCTCTCTACTCCTCCAATCCAAACAACAACAAAATCGCTATTCTCTGCTGTCCGACCCCTCTCCTCCAAAGTACACGTCGTCCCTCTGTCACTGTCCAAGGGAGTAGCGAACCCTTAGATACCGAAGATACAAGAACTCTCTGTATCTTCGAAAATTCCATGTCACTCAATCAAGACTAGCATAGCAGAATAGATTTCATGTGGAAGAAGAAGAAGAAGAAGAAGAAGAGAAGGCAGAAGAAACCACCGAAATGGTGATGGCGTCTGTTTTCCTGTTTGCAAAGAAAAGAAAGAAAGAAAAGAAAACCTCGAGACATGTGTGTGACATGCTTACGGCGGGCTACCTGTCCTCCAAAGAGCACTTGTCTATCTACCATGGAAAATGACAGTGCACTCTCTCTCTCTCTCTCACTTGATGTTGAAAGATACTCGGTGTTTGCAAATGTAGACGACTGTGTTGGAAAACCACCAAAATTACGAGAATGAGATTAGTCATGGGAGTGGGAGAGATATTCACCAAAGAAAAAAGGAAGAGAGGATTCTTCAATGAAGTGTCTGCTTGATTGATTGATTGATTGATTGATTGATTGAGTGGCACTAACAAACCCGCTTAAATATCTCCGTTGCTACAAGCAAGCTTCGTCGGACTTTGTTGAATGAATGAGAAAAAGATCGACCCATCGAACTCGCAGATATATGTGATGAGAACATAATACCAGAGAGAGAGAGAGAGAGAGCAACCTGATGGCTTTACCAAAAAAAAAGGTTATCAACAAGAGAATGTATGTGTCTTTCTCCTGGCGAGTAGCGCGCAGAAGAAGGGCCAAGGATATGGCCAAACCATGGTGCTCGGAGCTCCTGTCTAAACAATTCAGTCTCCACTAATTACATGAAAGACTCTGGTGGGTTGAAATCTTGTACATGTCCGAAACATGTTTTCTTAGCTACCAACAGAGAAAGTAAGGCTATCAAAGTGTACTATCTCATACAGAACGTCCGGCGAGCTATTCCATTCACCTACAATGATCTCTGGTCTTACGAATTGGGGGGGGGGGGGGAGGTGTTCAGAGAATTCGATAGGATTATCGAGATGGGACTGATTACCCGTGCGAACAAGAATGTGGGGGTTTTCGCTGTGCTAATTGCTGCAGATAATTAATATGAGTCCGGGTCTGCTCTTCAGTTGCACAGTGTTTTATCTCTTCAGCTCCAATCTGCTCACCGAGTATTTATTCGCCGCTTGCAGCCTGTGAAGGAAATCTTGTGCTCTTAGAGTCCTTTTTACCTAGAGTTATCAATGGCTTTCGGGGACCGGACTAATTTTCACTTGTGTAGCATGGTTGAACCTAATTTCTTCCATGTCCAGTTTTCGGTCCCATTTCCCCGGGTTAATTGATAAATCAAGCTCGTTCGGCAGGTGATAGCGTTGTTTCCCCGCTAAACCAAACCTTGCGCACAGAACACGCGGCTAGCTTACGGAGTATGTAGGAGGAAATAGACACAATGGAATATCGAGGAGAAACATTATCAGTTTATGTCAGGAACAAGACAAAAAGAAAAAGCTTTACTACGTCTGTTAAAGACACAATCCGACAAATATAGACTGTAGGCGTTGTTTGAGTCTTTCTCCCCGGGACGATTATACATCTTCACGTCGGTGTGTTTAACTGGTCCTTTCTTTGCACGTTTTTTTCTTCTTCAGTAGCAGTGGCATTGTAATTAAACATTATGACCCTGATCTAGCATCCAGTTTCCATATACAAGTGATAGATATCGTTTCTCACCCTATCACCGAGTGATATCCACAGGAATGCAATTTCCACGCAACGATGCCTCTTCCAGACTCATATCCTTGAATGGCAACTGTGCCTGACCCGCTAACAGCTTGAACCTTGCGAATCCGTTACGGTCCCGCTCGACCTTGAACGCCGTAGGTTTAAACGTAGCCCCACCAGTAAACCACGGTGTACTATTGGCGGCGAACGCCCAGTGTGTCAGGGGAATCCACAACTTATCCGTCTCTGCGACTGCGCCGGGGATACTCTGGGCGAGCTGCGATGCTAGTTGCGACGTGACTGGCATTTGTAACATTGGGAATAGGCCTGTCTTGAGTGACCAACGAACGCCAGGGCCGGTCTGGAAACCACACCAGTGTGTCTTGGAGTGAACATACAAATTCAAGTGATCGTACAAGAAGAGATGGCCTTCGCGTCGGAATATTGGCTGAAGATGTTCGACGCAGGGACGCAGGTAGCTTTTATGATAGCCCCAGCTACATCCAAACTCTGCAACTAGCTTGATCGGACGGTGAGAGATGGAAACTGTTTCGAGGTCCCGGAATTGGAGCGCTCCACTCGTGGCTAAGCGCTGCCAGTGCCACCAACGATATTCTTCCCAGTGACACCAATGAAAGTCATCTCCGTCGTAGATATGCAAATATCGTACTCGTGCAATCAACTCGGAGTTGAGGTGCGCCAATATACCGGAAATTTCATCTGTTTGTCCCTTCTGAACCGCGACCTCTAGCACTTGATACGCGGGGTTGAAGTACAGCCATCGCGTTTGGTGTTTCGGCGTAGGTACAAGAAAGAGGTGTCCTGAACGATTGGCCTGTCGGAATACTTCAATGCGCGACCTTCGGTCAACGGCGAAGATGGGTGGCAGGAGAGGGAATCTTGGCTGGCGGACGGCGTTCGGTTGGTTTGGTGGTGTGCGTAGGACCTCGATGCACACAACCGGGTCTTGGGAATCGGTGATGCATTGTGCCCATATCATATCCTGAATTTCGACTGGGAGAGATGGAAAAAGATGGAATCCATGTTTTGATTCCAATCGGGAGCCGACGCGGCGTCCCCGTGGACGGGCCGTCTGTATACTCATCGCATATGACGTGTCTGGAAGTGGTGGGTGAATAGTTGAATCGTTTGAAAGTCATACAAACTTGTGCATGTGAGCAAAGAGGTCGATTGTTTTGGAGTGCCAAGCTGCGATGATAAGCGAGGCGCTAGTCCCAGAAAAGGTGAGATGATGAACGCTAGTGGGACAACGATTGGAGAATAAGTAAACTCACTTGACTTCACTTCACTTCACTTCACTTCACTCCATGTGTTTCTTTAGCTAAGGTCTCTGCTCAACAGTTTTACAGAAAAGCTTGTCGCCTTGTTCACATGTATATCGGCAAAGGTTTCGTGCTAAATACATAAATTGATCCATGGTACGGTGATCGGAGCCTATTTGTGGTAGTTTCAGGCTTTGGTCTGGTAGGTCACAATTTTCGACTTTACAAAACTCGGGTTGACTTTGCCTTTAATATCTTGACACAAGCTGGTATGCTATTAACCTATCTAATAAATAAAAGACTAAGTTTGAGAATGACACCCTAAAGTAGCACCCTATCGCCGTGGACACATGTTAGTGAACCTGGCTCCAAGGTGAATCCTAGTTCCTGCATTGCTTTGGACCCATCTCTCGACAGAGTGAGAACAATGACATAGGCGTGGCAAGGCCTGAGGACATGATTCTGTGGTGTCGCATCCCAAACTTTCTTGACATCCTTCCCAACATCCTTCTTCAGGTCTTTTTCGTAATCGAAACGTTCGCATTGAAGTTCGATGAAAATCGAGCGTGGATGTCCCTGCGGCGTCGGTATTACGACTAGGTGTATGACTATATCGGCGCGTTTCATTGGGGCATTGGCGTAGACACGTGGCTCGCGCCAGAATTGGTTACCGTCCATAGGGTGAACTTGCTGGTGAACCCTCTTAGGCAGGAATATATGAAGCTCGGTTTGCACCCATCCCTCCCAGCTCCCATCCGTCTCAAGAGCGCCTGAGACGGTATCGTCCCCCTGAAAGGCAATCCAGTCCCATATATACTGCAGAAATGGATTTGGATTTGCCTCTAACTTGTAGGGGTTTCTTGGATGCAGGTGGAAATTATGTGCGTTGTCCCGCGTAGTCCAGTCATACTGCTCCGTCTGCGTGTTCCAACTGAAATAAAGTTCCATAGACGGATGATATACCCAAGCAGATGACATGTTTGGCTTTTAGTCGTTGTGAAGTTAACAAAAGCAGATGAAGGATGGTCTTCAAGAGTGTGTTGGTCTTACGGACGCTCATCGCACAGGCCTTCAGTGGTCACTTGGGGTCATCTGCGATCCAAATTCGCAATGTCATTTTGATAGCGACTTCCAACAGGGATTACTTTGTGATATTGATAATGGAGAGAAGACAGGAAAGAACAACGCTGTCTATAACGAACTTGAAGATGGGGACGAAGCTACTGAGTTGGTTGTGCATGGGTTGGAATGGCGAAGAGGAGGAAGAAACGTGTGTGCATGTAGTTCAAGATGCATTACTAATAGCGGCATTGCCAAGACTATGCCATGGATTGAACGTTACGTTCAGTCCGGCTCGAAATCTGAAATATCTGAGCTCCCGAACAGCGAGAACCTTGTCGTTACGTGGGAAGGTATACCTGCCCTCGCTGAAGAAGCTCTCTCCCTCTAGCCTAAAGGTCAACATTGGTGAGATTGAAGAGTCGGTTTGGACAGTTTACCGTTCCCGTTAATGCCATCTAGCTCTTTGTCAGCGTTTGCAAACATGTTATGAATGCTTCAAGTGAATCCGACCAAAATCTCAGTCAATCGTATCTGAAAATCAAGACAAGGTGGCTTTCTTCTGTTTCTTGAGCAAACATAGACAAGAAGCGTAGAGAGACTTTATTAGTGTTAGTATAGTGAAGGAAACACGTCCCAGATCCATTGAATGCTATTATGCGACCACCAAAAATGTTACCCGGAGCCGTCTTGTCGATAGATGTCCGAAAGGTTAATGTAGCTCATCTTTCTTCGTGCCATCCCCTCAACCAGTCTGCATTCTCACATTCCACCCCGAAGTGCCAGAACCAAATGGAGTGTGGCGCCCCCCTCAAGGTTGTATTCAGAGGCCTTTTTGTCGTCGACCCTGTAGAATGGCGCTTGTCAGTTACTTGATCTGAAGACTAAACCATAAGGATCGGGGGACCCCTGCGAAAGGGAGGCTGGTAGATAGTGCGGGGCGGTGCACGTACATCTGTTTTCCGCCGTAGATAAGACGCTGCTGGGCCGGCGGGATGCCTTCCTGCTGCTCAACCAACTTTTTTATCTCTCCAATCTGCACGTCTTATTTCAGCATCTGTCCAGTGAAGTTGTATAGTACGTATGTCGGGCGCAAGACGTCGAAGGCGCAGTACCTCTGTGTCATTTTCGATGGTGAGCTCAATCTCCTTTCCAGTGAGGGTGCGGACTCTGAAAGCTCTCGTCAATCATGCTGTTATGTGTCCACGGCTCTAGGAAGCCTGGGTGAGCACCTACTTGATCGTCGGCATCTTGGCTCACTTGTGGCGGCGCGTTCTGAGGTGACGTTCTTGGAAGGTGTTGGGTGGGAAGCGGGTCTTTGGTTTGAATATGGGATCGTGTTTGTAGGTAGGAGATGTGGTTTGTGTGTGTGTTGTGTGGTGTTTGCTGGGAAGTGGGTGGTCTGTGGGAAGAGGAAAGGTGCCAGAAAGGTGCCAGGCAGCTGCTATTGATGCCGCCATGGCGGGGCTCTAAAAGTGAAAGCGCGCGTGGTGGGGCGGACGTGGCGTCGGGATCCGTGCGCACGTGGCGGGATGTGGCGGGATGTGGCGTTGTGGCATTGTGGCACAATTAGGTTCCAGGGTCCATGACCAAAGGGAGATATGTATGTACAGTACATGTACATACTGTGGTGCTATTAATTACAAGGGCAATACACATGTAGAGACCATCTGATCCTTCTGCCATCTATCGGTATCTGGTTTTGAGAAGGAAGCTCAAAGGGAGGTCGGATCTCAACTGGGAGCTTCCCATAACCAACACACTGAGAGAATTTCTTTGCCAAATCTGGTAAAGGTCCGAGAGAATAAGTGTGATGACATAAGCTGACAGCCTGGAAAGGATTGTTATTGTTCGCACGATAATTAATAATGTCTGCAGTAAGACAGTCGTTTCAAGGCGCAGGGACCGATTCAGTATGACTGTCTTTTGTAATAATTAATACAACTGCAAGAGCATGTTCCCAGTTTGATCCCCGAGGAAGCGTGTTGTTGTTGTTGTTGTTGTTGTTCTTGTGTAACATGTCGTTTCTTCATGCATGGCTTTTGCGCAAGGGCGACAGGCGGTACGTGACGAGGGACAAACAACTTGGCAGATGACATGAAACAAACAACTGGAAAGGAAACCAGGCCGACTGCTTCAATGACAAGTGACAGTTCAAGTCGAGTGATGCCCCGATGTCACGGTGAGATTTATTGTTAATACGGGTGCTAAACATATGTACGCAATGGGGTACATGACTGGAAACACTTGGCCCAAAGAAGCAGTATCCAGGCCGGAAGAGGCAATTGAACACGAATAACAGCATGAATATCATCTTCAAATGAGCGTCCGGCTCACAGATGTAACACTGAAGAAATTATATCTTGACGCCAAAGACCAAGTTCTGTAAGTAGGCGTCGTACCACGCCGAGAACATGAGGGTAGGAACCAATCAGGATGCGGAAGGCGAGTTCCAAATCTCCGAGTCTTGGGAGACGACGATATCGATTAACGCCCCTTTTCATGCAACACCAGGCTCGGCCTAGGAGACCCCTCTTCTTGATCTCGTTCGCAGTGCGATCTCTTCTCTCTTGATTGTCGTCAATAACCCACAATCGAAAGCGCCGTCGCCGTCGCCGTCGCCGTTCAGTTGCACCTCCTGTGCCAACAACAACCACGGGGAGAGACCACTCATCTGCGTCAGCTCGACGACCTGCGCCTGCACGATTCATTTATCTACGACACCGCTCATTTCCGCAAGGACTTCATGAAAGCTAGTCGCGCAAACCCCACGACGTCATGAGAGAGGAGGCTGCCCGGACCCACGATGGCGGTGCATCTGTTGTAGACAATACTTGCTCACCACCATGCCCCGAAGAACAGCACCAGTTGTCAGGCGACAGCACATCGACAAAGGCGCCCGCAGCGCGAGGCTGGCTCAGCGGTGTGCGGCGCCCCAGGACGTCGCCAGGCCCCAAGACGTCAGCGTTCAAGAGGACCCTATTGTCTGATGACGACGCTCGAAGGGACTCGGCTCTAACGTCCTCCAACTCCACTGCCAGCACCGGCCAGACCCACCACCACACGCCCTCATCCCCGACTAGCCTGCGCAAGACACCGAGTCTCCCTGCCATCATCGTCCAGGATGAACCCATCCCCAGATCGAGCAATCACACGACTCGACATTCACATGCGCAGAGTGAATCAGCGGAGGAGGAACGGGACAACTTCCAGGCAATAAACACCTTCATTCCGACCGGCGACTTCGACGACCTTACGTCACCGAGCCGGGTCTCGTTCTCCAAGAGGGGGAGCATGCTGCTGGGCGGCAAGAAGGCAAACAAAATGAACAAGCAATTGGGTTTGGTTGCGGAGATTGAACACATGCCCCGCGTCGCGCCGTCACCGCGGCAGAAAGAGATGGAGCAGCAGAGGGAACAACAGAAGGATACATCTGTGCCCAGCACCCCACACCCGTCACTGCGCCCACGATCACGATTTTCCAACCGTGCAAGAGCCGTCAGTCACCGAGTCCTTTCCACCGACGAGATGATGCTTTCACGCAAGGTACGCTCAATGTACAAGCATGGGAATGAGGACGCTGCAGAATGGGAGAGCCAGGATGAAGAGGCGGGCAGCGCGCAACATAGCTTTGTGGACAACAGCAACTTGGCATGCATCCCGATGAATGGCTCGTCCTTGACGGTAGACAGACTACGGGAGGATTCGAGCTCAATCATGAGCTCCTCAAGACATGGAAGTTCTATCGCAAAAGAGCACACGGAGAGAGCTGGAGGATTGGAGGATTGGGCTGATCTGGAAGGTGGCGAGGTGGACCGGTATGGGTTTATTGTTCCCAAGAAGGTCGGTTCTTCAAACGGTGGTCTTGATGGCCCCGTTGAACCTCAGATGCAGCGTGTGTCAACATCGCTACAGCTTGTATCGGATGAACCTCGGAGACGACGCATTGGATCGAGGGCACCATCTATGCGAACAACAAATTCCAAGAACCTATCAATAAGGAGGCGGCCGTCGCAGAGGTCCTCCAGAGCAACTGGCGGATCGGTTTTCTCCAGTCAAACGAACAAGTCCCGTCACCTTTCACAGAGACCTCTACGACAAGCCGCAAACCGACTCCCACACAACAAGGACCGCAGATTGATGGACGAGGCCAGCGATATGCTCAAATTACCACCCGGATTGGCCGAAATCGAGGAACAGGAGGAGGGTGGAAAGGCCGCTTTGGCCATGAAGACGAAGGAGATAGAGCGGGAGGAGAAATGGCGGAAGATGGCCAAGGTAGTGCAGTCGAGTGCAAAGGGCGGAGGCATGATGTTCGAGTTCGACGTCAAAGATCCAAAAGTTATTTCCAGGACCTGGAAAGGTATTCCCGACCGATGGCGAGGAACTGCGTGGTACGCGTTTCTTGCTGCAAGCGCCAAAGCGGTCAAAGACAGTCCCACGGACGAGGAATTGGTGGAGAGCTTCTACGAGCTTCAAGAGGAGAATTCGCCCGACGACATGCAAATTGACGTGGACGTACCCAGGACCATCAACAGACATATCATGTTCCGGAGGAGATATCGTGGAGGGTGAGTTTCTTCTCATCTTGTCACGAGGTTAATTCGCTAATGGTTTCCAGACAGCGACTGCTATTCCGCGTCCTACACGCCATGTCTCTGTATCTACCGGATACGGGCTATGTCCAGGGCATGGCTGCGCTTGCTGCCACCCTTCTCTGCTACTACGAGGAAGACCGGGCTTTCGTTATGCTAGTTCGGCTATGGCAGCACCGAGGCCTCGAAAGATTGTACGAGTCTGGCTTTTCTGGCTTGATGGACGCTCTAGAAGAATTTGAGAAGAACTGGTTGCGCGGTGAGGATATTGCGAAGAAACTGGTAAGCCATGCCCTCCATTCTGTCGACTTCAGTTCCAAGCATATCCCAGCTTCGTATTCACTTTTTCGACGAAGTGGCTTGAGGCTCTATCCCCCTCGATCAATCCGCTAACTGCGACCCCTCCAGGAAGAGCTATGCATAACGTCGACTGCCTACGGCACGCGCTGGTATCTGACTCTATTCAACTACTCGCTCCCCTTCCCCGCACAACTTCGCGTCTGGGACGTCTTCATGCTGCTAGGCGACGCCTCGTACTCGACTTCCCCCACGTCGAAGTTCAGCGGCGACCTCGACGTTCTACATGCAACATCTGGCGCCCTAATCGATGCAACCAGAGAGATCCTGCTCGATTCCGACTTTGAAAACGCAATGAAGGTACTCACGTCCTGGGTCCCGATCAAAGATGAAGACCTCCTCATGAAGGTGGCAAAGGCGGAATATAAGATGCGCAAGAAAAGAGCGGCAGCAGCCGCGGCGGCGGCAGCCAAGGGTAATTGAGGAAGGGAGTTACGGGCCACGATTCACTTTTACATTTTACCATCTAATCGCGTATGCACAATGAGTGTCCACGAGGGTTTCCAGACAAGGCACGTTGGGAGTGCGAGGATACAAGGCACATTTTACAAGCAGGTCACGACGGCTACGTTGGAATTGCGCATCCAGAATCAGGCAACAAATCAGTGGCCGAGCTGATGGATGGCTACACAATGCAAGGCCAGGCTTTTGGCACACTTTACCCGTTCGGGATGTCATCATTACCGGCAGGTCTTTACACGAGCGAAGAACATCAGCAGCCATCCGTCTTTACAGCCACTCTCGTAACATGTGGTTTTTTTTCTTTTCTTTATGTTTTTCCTCGTATGGCGATGCCAGCGAGCATATTTGCAATATGGCATGGCATGGCAGGCACATGACTTTCTTCATGGAGCAACATTTTCACTCACACTTTGTCACCGGCATCGGCATCGGCATCGGCATCGGCTTCAGCATCGGCTTCAGCATCAGCATTAGCATCAGCATCATCGTGCACCGGTTGTCTGTCCCTTTCACATTCGGATCGGGTAGAAGATGGCACACGCACGCATCATACCCAACCCGCTGGCCTTTTTTCTTTCACCTATATTAGCACATTTTTTCTTCCCTTGTTTCTTTCTTTGTCTCCATTCATCATACCGAGTTCTTGGGCGACATGTCTAATGGATTAATCTTTTTTTTCTCCATTTGGGAGTGCGGGATAAGGGGCGCGAGCGTTTGTTAAGATACCTTTTTGCTTTTTGCTTTTTCTTCTTCTTCTTCTTCTTCTTCTTCTTCTGCTTGCTTTTTTTGTTGCTTTTCTAATTACCCGTTGCCGGCTTCCCAGAAGAGGGTGTGTATGTATTATGTCATGCGATCAGTCGGTCGGGGGGACGAGGAGGGGGAGCGAGAAGGTGAGAAGGAAGGACGACTTTGTTTGTACATGCATGTGTAGTATTCGGGGGGCCATCTACTATATATAATACTGCGATATCATGTTCATGTCGGTGCAGGCAGACAGGCAGACAGGCAGGCACGCACGCAGATATGCAGGTCGGGTGGTTTATTAGTGCATGTAGCATACTGTGATATGATGTGGATGCATGCAGGTAGTTTAGTAGTAGTAGTAGTAGTAGTAGTAGTAGTAGTAGTGGTAGTAGTAGTAGTAGGAGTAATAGTAGTAGGAGTAATAGTAGTAGCAGTTGTCAGTTGTAGGAGTAATAGTAACAATAATAAGTGACACCAGAAGTAGCCACATGTATGTATATATATACCATCCCAGTGGTATACATATAATAGAGACGTATGCATGTGCATGTTCATGTACATACATATGTGTGTTCTTCGTGTATCTGTGCCGACGACGGAGAAAGAAGACGGAGGGAAGCGAGGCGAGGCGAGACGGACATGGACATGGACATGGACACATGCCAATTGGGCGCGGCCCGCCGGCTATGGAGGTTTCCTCTTCGGGCCACATGTCGCCGTGCCATTGGCATATGTAGGTAGGTATGTAGGTAGGTAGGTAGGCAGGTACAGTATAGTATAGTATAGTAGGTAGCCCCAACTCTACATATATATGTACAGTACAGTACAGTATAGTACAGTACTTGAATACTTACTTGTTGGCCCCACCCACTCCAATCCCGTCATGGCTACACATATGTAGTGACCGTGACGGCGAAACCCATTGACCCGCCATATTGGACCATTGATGGATGTGGATGTGGATGTGGATGTGGATGTGGATGTGGATGGGAAGGCGGAGGAGACGGAGACGGAGACGGAGACGGGGCGGCGCTTTTCCGCGGGCTGGGTTGGGTTGGGTTGGGATGGGTTGGAATGGGATGGGATGGGATGGTGGCATGGGCTGGGATTTATTAGGAATTTCGGCTTCGGGTTCGGGGTCGCGTGCGTGGGCAGTTAGTTTGCGGAAAGATTTTGTTAATTATTGGGGGGGGGTTTTCTTTTTG
>MU005767.1:169658-287052 GCA_010093715.1 Pleomassaria siparia CBS 279.74 | reverse complement strand
ATGCGAGCCACCATCACTGGCGAGATCTTTGTCCGCTGCTAACAAAACCCTTTTCCCATTTGCTTCCATTCAAGTCTCGTACTTTTTAACCGCGAATCAAAGTGGGCCGCCTTGTGCCTGGCAGGCATTGAAGCCCAGCCCTGGGAAAGGCAACGGTCACTGTGCTTGGGGCCATTGGTGACCGTTGCTCTAGTAAAAAGCTTCCATGTACAAGTATGTTACGCTGGTCCTTCCTTCTTCTTCTGGAAACTCTGTATTACTTGTCCCCCACCCACACTTCGATGTCGACCTTGTCCACTGTCTCCTCTCACACCACCTACATCTCCACCTACATCACCACCACCTTTACCTCCACCATTGTCACTCCCACTCCCACTCCCACCTCCACCTCACCCTCCACCTCCACCTCCACCTCCACCTCCACCCCCTCCACCCCCTCCACCCTCCATCTCCATCTCCATGTTGCTCACATTATCTAAGCCAGCCAAATCGGAATTCGAATACAAGACCCATGATTACTCTCCGACCTTTGCTTCTTCCGCGCCTGCACGATACTCTCCAAAACTCAAGGCCGGCCTCTTCCACCCACTGCCGGCCAGTGCCTCTTCCAACATGGGCACCCCACACCGGGGCCTGCCTCCCCCCTCGGCGATGACGCTGCCAGATCCAGCAGGCCGCGCAGGTCCTCCACTGACGCCGTCTCTGGGCTCACTCCCACCCGCCCCTTCGCAGTGGCAAGGTGCCGAGGATGGTATGAAGAATTGGCTCATGGCCAAGTCCGAGGAGGACAAGCGGAAGCAAGAAGAGGAGAAGACTAGACAGGAGGGTCTGAGGCTCGAACAACGCAAAATCGAACAGTCGATGCTTCGAGAGTCGATGCAAGGTGGTGTGCCTCCACACCTCGTACCCATGATCTTTGCTGGAATCGGTGGAGGGAACCTGGCCAACATGAGCGCCGACTGGATCCAGCAGTATACCGTCCAACTCCAGACCTCTCACCAGCAGGCCCAGGCTCACACCCAACCTCACTCCCAATCTCAATTGTCTCCGGAATTGCGCAGAGATTCGAGATTGATCGGCCAGGTACCACCCGGAGTATACGGAGCAACGCCACAGACTCCGCAATCAGGCCTGTCCCCCGCTCCAGTACTACCCGCACAGTCACTACACTCGCAATCTCAGCATCCCGCCTTCTCCACCACTCAATACGCCAGTGGAAACTTGTCTCCGAGGGCAAGAGCTGCCCAACCTGCTCCCACATCTGCTCCTCGTCCACTGCCGCAATCACAATCACAACTACCGCGGCTGACCACCAACGAGATGCAGATTCAGCAGCCTCCCACGGCCTCTTCGACGGCGCAACAACACCAACACCAACAACAACCACCCCAAACCGTCCAGCAAGAGCAATCCTCGCCATCCATCTACTTCCATCATTGGGTCCCACCCACGTCGCAGCAAGAAAAGAGTTCGAGCGGGAACCCGCCTGCCACGCCATCAGGTAAATACAAAGCCTCGCCCTCGTTCCCGCCCCGTCAACGTGCGGCGTCTCATGCGTCTCATGCGTCTGACCCCGATTACACCAGTTCCCCCAAGAAGCGCAAGGCCCAAGGCGGCCACGCACCCCAGCCCCCGCCAGCGTCGGCGCCTCAATCTTACACCTCTCCGAGTTTCTCCCACATCTCCACATCGTCCGCGTCAACGCCGAACCGTAGAGGGCACGCAAGAGGCCGCTCCGATGCCTCCACACGAGCGCCAGAGGGCCAAGGTGGCCATGTAAGCCGCCGTGGTACAATTGCTATCAGCCACGGATATCATCATGAAGCCGCCGAGCCGCAAGCCGAAAACGCAGAGTATCGCTTCCCTCCACCGCCGCGCGTAGCCGAAATGCCACCACTTCAACAACACGAGCATGCTTATGCACCCCCTCCTCCTCCTCCTCCACCACCACCACCTCCACCACCACGAAATGACGGCCGTGGAAATGGTCAGCATGCACGACCGGCCACTCCAATGGCAATTCAAACTGAAACACGACAATCCGGGCCGCACCAGCACTCGGCTGGACAAGGAAGGGGGTCCGTGCCTGCATCTCCCAAACGGGAACATTAAAGTTGGGGACGGGTTTCAGCTGTGCAGCCGGATTCGGATTCCCTGTCCCACTGCACATGTCAAACTACAACGGCGGCTGGCACTGCAGCGATGACATTTCTATCACGCTGCTGGGAGGGAGGGGGAGGGGGGGTCGCAAGTTATTTCGGGAGACGCCACTTTCGCAAACAGACTACGCCCTGGTTCATGCGAATTGCAGGCAATGCAAGCGAAATGAGGTCCACAACAAAGTCGCTCATGTCCAAATCAGAGTGCTGCAGCAGTCGGTCTGCACACCGGAGCCAAATCGCCTCGGGAAGGAGTAACTCGAATCTTTTAGATTAATCACGTTCGCACCAAATCGCCTGCCAGTTGGAGTCGCCTGCAAGTGGGGGTTTTAATTGCAGGCCTTGTAAGCATGGCATGACATGTCCCGGCTCGGTCATCCGAGCAAGTACATAATTACTGACTACGCGTCGCCCTGTTCTGTCATCAATGGATGATACCCTTTCGTCTTGGACTCATTTTCCATTCTCCAGGTATTCCTTGGCGACTTTTGCCTTCTAGTTTCACATGCCCAGACAATGGCCGCACCACTCCACTATCGTAGTGTGGTATAGATGGAATCGTCGGTTTTATCCTACCAGGCGACCCATTTGTCCTGTGCTCGCTTGCTCTTTGCCGTCAGCGTGGTCGTTGCGTGCAGTATAGAGTCGTCAGCTCAATGCCAGATTTCATATGAGATGAAACGCAACCCGATTCCAAGCCAGCGGGCCCGCTGACGGTACCGCGCGCGTGCGGATTCTGCATCGATGACCAGTGTCTCATTCAACTATTACTCGATCCAGCAGACGGGACATGGGCTTGGACCAGTTTGCCTTGACACACGTTCGTCTTTGGAATACGACTATGCAACCACGACCTTGTCGTTTGCCCCCCCTTGGCCGAACTCTGTGGTTCTCGTGGGATATGCATTACGGACCAAGGCGCCACTCGATCTCTTCCCTGGGATATGCCTTCAGACGGGCTCGGTTATCGCGCCCGATACCGCAATGTCAGCGTTTTCTGCCATGATGGCGCGATTGAACATTGACGGCATCCTTGACTCGACAACCGGTTCCGTATTCTGACCCGAATCTCGGTTCTTTGAGTCCTTTTGGATCATGCTGTTTTGAAAGGCGCTCATCTTGTAGTACCTAGGTTCGGAGGAGGTTTGATCCGCGGACTGGAATCTGGAATCCCTCCGAACAAACAACCTGGGCCCTGGCGACTGGTATCTGGGATATCAGCATTCGCATCATGGGCACGTCTCTTTGTATTTGCTTTTCCCCTCTGTTTCATCTTTCAAGACTTGCGCTTAGGCTGGCTTCGCCGCCGGATCTCGGCCGGGTACCAGCTACCACGAGCACATTGTTTCTCCTGTTCGATTCTCGGCCAGCCTTTTTTCGTCTCTTTGCTTCTCCGCGTTTTCCACATGTTCGTAATCGCTTGGCTACAAACTGATGCTTGCTATTGCTATTGTTTCGCTTCACTATACCCTGCTCTCTGTCTCCGTTCCGGCTATCGAGGCTGATGAGGTTGGCAGATTGAGATTGATGGATATTGTTCCCTTTTTGATCTACGTTCTAGCGACGACTGAGCGCGTTTTGCTTCCTCGGCGTCGCTTGTTTGTTCGCCTGTGTATATATATATATCTGCATGGGTCGGTTGGCTATTAGGCCATGTTTGGCCCATGATTAGTTTGGATGAGATGCGCTGCATGGCATCGCATCCTCGACATGTTTGAGTTGTGTGCGTATACCCTCAGGTAGGCTTGGATTTTGTCCTGGTATAGAGGGGACGTAGAGTCGGAAATATACTACAACACATGGCACCCAATCACTTTGCCTTGGACGCCCGTAAGCTGCATTCAAACACGCACCAGAACAGCTAACCGAGCCCTGGATGGCGTTTTATGAGACACTTTCTGCGGCATGCCGTGCATTTGCATCCGTTTCCAAGCCACGACTATATGATTTCCAACCGACGAGTATCAAGATGCTCAATGGGGAAACCACGTGCTACCTATTGTATGTACTACTGCATAGACGTGCCGCGAACGGCTGCTCACCCTACCGTCACACGACTGCTTTTATCGGATCTTTTTATATATTTAACTCGTGGTTGTCCGGGGGAGGAGCAAGGTGGGTTTGATGTTTAGTACTTGCATGTGCATGTGCATAAGCTCGAGGCGAGGGAGGCGAAGGCGAGGGGGAACCGAGGGAGAACTGGGACAACCCGAGGGAGAACTGGGGGGCAAACTTGGGGGCAAACTTGGGGGCAAACTTGGGGCAGACTTGGGGCAAACTTGGGGGCAAACCTGGGGGCAAACTTGGGGGCAAACTTGGGGGCAAACTTGGAGGGGCAACCCTTGGGGGCGCGTAAGTAGATTGTCGTGCTGAAATAGGTAATGTCGGGACGGAGAATAGTTTGAAACGCAATGGGAGCACAGCAGAGGCGAGGCGAGGCGAGGCGAGGGATAGGATGATGATAGGTAGGCGGTGTAGTGTAGTGTAGGTGCATTGATTGGATTGAATTAGATTGGATTGTATTGCATTGCATTGCATTGCATCGAGTTCGTATCTATATCTATCAATCGATGTATATACTTGCTTGCCTATTATACAAAGTTGGGTATTTATTTTCTTACCCATTTACTTTACCTACCTACCTACCTACCTATTCGTTTGGTCTATATCTATATCTATATCTATATCTGCTGGTGAGTGTATGTATAATAGATGGATAGAAGTCCATAGAATCAGCAACCGAAGTGTTTTCCTTCTACTCTTTTTTTTTTAGGCTTCTTTTTTGTAAAGTAGCACTCAAATCTACCGACCACGACCACGACCACGAGGACGTAGATCGGGTCAGATCGGGTCAGATCGGATCGGGATCGGGATCGGGATCGGGTAGGATCGCATGCATCGGGTAGAATCGGATCGCATCGCATCGCATCGGGTAGGATCGCATCGTATTGGACTCGAGGCGGCCTCTTATTACAGTAATACATATATACATACATACATACACCTTTTGTATCACATCCACGGTGGTAGTAGTAGTGGTGGTGGTGGTGGTGTGCGTATGTAGTATGTATGTACATAGGTAGGGTAGGTAGGGTGGGTAGGGTAGGTATGTGGAGATGAGTAAGTAAGTAATTTAGTAAGTAAGTAAGTAAGTAAGTAAGTAAGTAAGTAAGTAATATATGTATCTACAGTACATACTGTAGTATGCACGCACGCACGCACGCACGCACGCACGGTTCCAATCTGACATAACCTCACCCTCACACCTCACACCTCCTCACCCGTGGTTCGCTCAGACCAAGCCCAACCTCCCAGATCCCCTAACCCCCGACCCCTAACCCTCGACCCCCGACCACTGACTCCCCCCTGTGCTGCATTGGGGATGCATTGGGATGCCTGCTCTATGGCGGGGGGGGGGACGGCTTGTCATGATGATGATGATGATGATGATGATGGGGGGGTACCGTGGTTGGTAGGTAACTGCGTCGGGGTCGAGGCACTAATAAGAGTAAATAAGTAAATAAGTAAATAGGTAAGTAAGCTATTTAATGTATTGCAGTGTGTATTTATCGTCTGATATAATATGTATGTGTTGTACATATATACCTACCTACCTACCTACCTACGATAATATTATAACGCACTCACTCACTCACTCACTCACTCAATATGACTAAGTAACTAACCAACCAAACGACCAACTAACTAACCGACCGACCGACCGACCGACCGACCGACCGACTGACCGACCGTTAGTTGTCTAATTATTCATCTTCGAAAACGACTCTTACATAATATATGTATGCTCATCTGCACACACATTGATCCTGTCCTCCTCTGAGTCAGATCAAGTGGGTGGGTAGGTAGGTAGGTAGGTAGGTAGGTAGGGAGATGGCTGGTATGGTATGGATGGATGGCACGTGGACCAAGCTAGCTACATACAGTATTCAGCTAGCTAGCTAGCACTACTGCCTGCAAGGGGTGTACATGTAGATATGTACATATATATCTATGTACATACATATGTACATGGTCGTACGTATGTACGTATGGGGTAAGCACTATATCTATCTATCTATCTATCTATATATATATATATATGTATATATGCACGCGTGAGCGAGTAAGTGAGCAAGCGCGTGCACTTTAAATTACATATGTACTGTATGTATGCATTGACGTGCACGTGCATGTGTGCTACATATGTATGTAATGTGCATACATACACGGCTTGCTTGTCGACGTGACTCGTGTTTTCTCTCTCTCTCTCTCTCTCTCTCTTCTGGGTGTTTGGGTCGGACGGACAGGTGGGGAGTGGGGAGGAGGGAAGTGTTCGGCATGGTCGACGTGGAGGTAGGTAGGTAGGTGTGAGCAGTGTGACAAGGTAATCAATGAATTAATTAATTAGTGAGTCGTGGTGCGTTCGGCATCTATCCTTTCCTCGTCTTCGTGTAGACAAGGGGGGCCGATTTTACCACTATTAAATTTACCCCCATTCATGATATTTATTCCCCTTGCCCCTTGCCCCTTGCCCCTTGCCCCATCTTGTTATATTTATTCTCCCCACTTCTTCTTCTTCTTCTTCTTCTTCTCGCCATGAACGGGGAAATACATACATACATACATACATACATACATACATACATACATACATACATACATACATACATACATACATACATACATACATACGCCATTCATACGCCATTCATACATGCATGCACTTGAAATTATTATTATTGTGAATATATATATATGTATCAATGGGACGAATATAAAAGACGCCAAGCAAATGTCACGATGCGACGAGAATTATAACGGGGAGTGTGCATGCAGCAGGATTGATTGATTGATTGATTGATTGAATGAACGAATGAGCCAACGACGGCAAACTTACCGACCTACCTACCTACAATGGCCCGGAATATGAATAGTAGGAGAACGGGTGATGATTATAATACTATGAATCCGAATGTGGTCGGTGAAAGTGTTCTCTGGTGTCCGTAGCCATGGTCTCGTCGGGGGGATTAGATGGTTGGCTGGTCGACGAGTCTGGAGTGTGGGAATGGGAGTGGGAGTGGGAGTGGGACGAGGGCTGGCATGTTTGTTCGATATCTGTTCGTGTCTATGCACCTCTTTCCCAGGGATGTAGTAAAGCGTGCAGCCAGTAAATTCTCTCTCTCTCTGTATGTGTGTGCTTCCATCGATAAATAACCCCTTCGCGGCCGGGAAATCCGTCCCGTTGTCAAGGTCCAGTCCAGTCTTCGCATAGTTCCACTTTGTGTTTTTTTTCTCTCCTAACAAGCAACCGTCCGACAATACAGATACCGATACCTAATTCCTTCCGAGTCCCCTTTCCTTCTCTTATGGGACCCCCCCCCCCCCCCCCAAAGCGCTGGTGACCCCGCCGTACACCGCTTGGCACAGACCGAAAATACCTTGGCGCCCGCTCTTGGCCCTGGTCCACGTGTCCAGTCGGTTCGTCGATAAGACTGTGAAGAGTGGTACCGAACGAGCGGCATGATAAGAGACGACCAAGGGGCTGGGATAATGTGATAGTCGGGGGGAAACGGGGTGTTGGATTTACTTGGGGTGAGGCCAAGTTGAGGGAGGCCTTGAGGGAGGCCTTGGGGGAGTGAGGGAATCCTTGGGGCCAAGATGGCGGAGCGGGGTGGAGGACGGGGGTGTGTGCTTGGCCAAGGATGGGGAAGAAATGAACAAGTGAAGTAGTTTAGTGCTGTAAGTATTTTTGTTTATTAACTCGAGTAATGTCATTCCTCCCATCCAACGTATCTCACACGGGCTGATAAGTAAATAAATCGGTTGAACGCCTCGAAAGTGAATACCACATTACATTCCTCCATGGCATCTTCATATCGCACTCTTTCACTTCTTCTCATCATCCGTACTCACCGCAGTGCTAAGATACCTCTCAAACACCTTCGATTCAAGGTCAATACTTCCCCTCCTTGCACCGGCCTTCTTATCATTCTTGCGGAAGAAGATCCTCTTCGCCCACTTCCACGTCTCGATGCCCACGAAGAAGAGCATCGTCGCAATGAAGACGATGCCCCACTCCCAAGAAATTCCCTTGTGCTTGAACACCTTGGTGCTGATCACGGGGATGTAGAGAACGGGGAAGATGGTGATGAAGCCGGCCATGATGGCCCAGAATAGGAACTTGTTCCGCCAGATGTCGAGGATCCACTGCGTGAAGTACTTGTCCGAGTGAGGCTGCATGCGGAAGAATGACCGGCGCATGTCGACCATCTGCCATGCGAGGAACAGCGAGAACCAAGTCAGGCAGGCGAAACACGTCGCGCGTGCACGATACACAGCGTCACAGCTATCCGAGTAGGTGTCGTTGCAGTTGACGCCTAGGTCACCACCGCCCCACGCGAACATTACGGACGCGAACGAAGCGAGACACAGAGCCGCGATCCAGAGACCATAGACAACCATATCGAGCATCAGTTCGAGGGTGAAAACTCCGCGTTTGAGCTATATAGTGTTAGAAGCTGAATGTAACCCGATTTCGAGGAGACAAGACACTTACAGACTGGGGTGGTCGCCACATGATATCCGGCGCTGCGATCTCGAACCCGAGACCCATGTCAGGGAGAGCAGACGTAACCATGATGATCCACATGACCTCGACTGGCGTGATGGGGAAGACTGAGAGTCCGCTCTGGTCCTTGAACACAAGACCAATGAGCAAGATACAAGCCTGGGCCACGTTCTGCGCCAGCAAATGAAGAATAAACTTCTGGATGTTGTCGAACATGCGACGACCTTCCTCGATAGCGTTGAGGATCGAAGCAAAGTTATCATCGGTGAGAACGATGTCAGAGGCATCCTTTGCTACATCGGAGCCGGTGCCCATGCCAATTCCTACATCTGCACGTTTGAGTGAGGGAGAGTCGTTGACGCCATCGCCCGTCATGGCTGCGAAGCATTTCCGTCGGTGGAGCGCTTCAATCATGCGGACCTTTGTGTCGGGGGCGCATCTTGCAATGACAAGAGGGAGTAGTGGTAGAGCGTCGATTTCGTCGTCGGAGAGCTTGTCGTATTGGCTTGCTGTCATGACCATCGCGTCTGTGACGTCCTTGCTGAGTGTCGCCATGTTGGAGGGGAGAATGCCGACTTCGGCTGCGATGGCGCGGGCTGTTCCGGGGTGGTCGCCCGTCAACATGTGGACTTGGATACCAGCTTTCTGGCACTGGCGGACTGAGTGTGCAGTCTCGGGGCGAGGCGGATCGTAGAGGCCGACAAGTCCACGGAAGGTAAGACTGTTCTCGATATCTTTCCTGTCGAGTTCCTTTTCTTGACCGAGGCTTGCTTTTCCTTCATATGGCTTGCTGGATAAGGCTAGAACACGAAGGCCGAGGGCAGCCAGGGCTTCCATGTTCTGCAAGATCTCATCGCGGATAGCATCTGTCATGTCGATAGGCGACTCGCCTTCGCCATTGTATATGGTGGAGCAGGAATGGATGACACGCTCGACGGCGCCCTTGGTAAAGACGAATTGCTGACATGTTTCGATTTCTTCGAAGATGACCGTCATTTTCTTGACATCGGAGTCGAAGGGAAATTCGGCAACTTGCTTCCAGCTAGGATTGTTGCCTTGAACATGTGAGAGTCGGTTCCAGTTGAATCTGGATGCGAAGACTTGGATAGCAATTTCAGTTGGGTCGCCTCGCGCGGTCCAATTGCCCTTGTCAGATTCGTGAACGTGGGCGAGATTGGCGAGTGATGCGACTTTGAGGAATTCGAGTAGATGCGTGTTCTCTTTGAGCAGCTCCTCATATGTACTCGCCTTTTCAGTTCGACCCAAATCCATTTGACTGGGAGATTTGGACGTAAAGCTGAGGTCGCCGACGTTGGGATTGTGGGGCTCGCTGGTGGTTCCCACGGAATACGTGCCCTTCGCTGGGATCCAGGCCTTCTTCGCGACCATTTTGCCCTGAGTGAGTGTACCGGTTTTATCGGAGCAAATATCTGGGGGTGAATTAGTTGTGACCACCAAATCCTTAGGACCATGGTCGTACCTGTGACGGCGCCTAGGGCCTCCAGCGCCTTCAAGTTTCGCACAATGACATTTCTCCCGACCATTGTCCTGGTTCCCGCAGACATGGTGATAGTGAGAACCACAATGAGCGAAGCGGGAATCATACTAAGACCAGTCGCAACCGCATAGATGATGACTTCCTGATTATTCGCGAAATCGTTTGCAGCAAGCACGATAATGGCACAGACAACAGCGATACCGAAAAGCAGAAGTGCCAATCTGGAAAGCTTCTTTTGCAGAGGAGTTCCGACATTGACACCAAGAAAATGTCCAATCGCATCGGCAGCTGTGAGGCCCCATGCTTGGGCATATCGATGTGGTTTTGCGGTGCCGTCCTCCTTCCGCTTGACGGGTCGGACTTTAGTACCCTTTTGGCGGAGTGAGACCGCGATGGAGCCAATTTCCGTGTGCATACCAGTAGCGAAAACCACTCCACGAGCGCGTCCTTTCGTTACGGTAGAGGAGCTAAAGGTGATGTTCAGACGATCGCCTGGGCCGGTTTCGTCATCGAATACGGCTTCGGCATTCTTAGATACGGGAAGGGACTCGCCGGTCAAGAGAGCTTCGTCAGTTTCGAAGTTGACTGCTTCAATGAGACTGCGTATTGTGATTAGCTAGAATTACTGAACTATGGAGAAAGGAGACCCACCGAATGTCTGCGGGGACGGTGTCGCCGGTCTTCAATTCTACCATGTCGCCAGGAACGACTTCAATAGTCGGTATAGTGACAGTCTTTCCATCGCGAACAGCACTGGCAGTAGGAGAGCTGAGTGATCTCAAGGAATCCATTGTCTTCTCTGCAGCATATTCTTGCCAAAACCCGACTGTGATGTTCAAGATGATAATAACGGTCACGACGCCACCTTCAATCCAAGATTTGATCCCAAAACTGACGGCCATGGCCATGATAAGAACCTGAAACATGTTGGCATCTGTTATATACAAGAGTATGGGATTGGCTCACCAGTGTCATTGCGTTGGCGACCTGCCGAAGCAGAATCTTTGCAGGTTGTACTCCCGCATCGTCGCCCAGATCATTGTTTCCATACTTCTCATGCCGAGACTTTGCATCTGTAGTCGTCAATCCATCCTGGGAATTGCATCCCGTCTCTTCAATGACCTTGGAGTAAGTCAGAGCATGCGCAGGTCGTGATAGTGGTTTGTTAGCCTGTCCTGAGACATGACCTTCGAGACTTGGTTGAACTTTTCCCATAACGACAGGATTGAGAAAGAGTTTCAGTTGATACAGAAAACAAGCAACCTTGGAGGACGGGCATGTGTGCCCTTTTAACCTCATGTCACGGCATGTATTGCGCGATAGAGAAGCGAGTGGGGGCTAGCATATGGCGCCAGCCAAGACATGACTTGGCGAAGTGGTGTGAAGACTTGGGTGCTCGTCGTCACCTGTCGCGAGGTTTCAATGCGTCCCGGGGTTCGTTCTGCATTATATTCGTATCCGCGGTTCGTTGATACCGGATTAGGTAGTTGAAGGTCGTGACGCATTTTCAACATTGATTCTGAGACAGAGTTTGCCCAGTTGAAAGCTTGTGAAAGCTTTTATCTCGTCCTATACTGGCTGTTGGTTTCTTGTCATGTGATTGACAACATGCATTACTTCCCCAGCTACCACGACTGGCTTGAGCAAGAAAGCGTCAACATGCTCAAACTGTCGCATGCTCTTTTTACCTTTGTGCTTTCATGCTCGGGCATGTATCTCCTGCAACGTTATCGGGAGAAACCGTATCCTGGCTGCAATTCCTGAACTTGCTGTGCCACGGGGTTTCCTGATCGGGAAAATCTCGACAACTGTGCCCAGACAAGTGAATTCATTGAGGTGGCATATCGGCGCGGAAAGCTTGGTCACCAAGGCTTTCACCCCGGCCTTGCGCTCGCTGCTCGCTGCTCGCCGCTCGCCTGTGATTCCACTCCTCCACTAAGCTGCTGGCCAAGGCTTTGGCTCACTGGCCCCGCCTATAGTTCTACTAGCCATATTCTAGAACCCAAGAATCGAAGACGGTTATCGGCATCTAAGGGAACATGCCCGTGCATGGAACCATTGCGAATGACGTCCCTGAATCCATCGTATGGGCCAACCCTTGAACGCAAGCCTAGAAGTCACAAGACTGTCGTCTTGGTAAGGCAGACTTTGCGAATGGTGGGACGGGGAGCATGGCGAAGCTTGCTGCGTGTTGCATGTTGGTTGTTAGGCATACTTCTGACGGGTAGTCGGCTATCTGTATACTTGTGACAAGACGCCGTGGTAATTCTTAGTATCCGCATGTGTGACGAATCTTAAGCTGATGCTAGTTTTATTGGTGAGGTCTGAAAGCAAGGCTGCAAAGTGTGCTTCGACCGTGCATAGCTTGTAATTTGCGCAGATATCGGATTGCATGACTTTTTTCGGGCATGATTCCGACCCAGTCATATGCGATATTGTGCGGATCGTCAGACATTATAATGAACAAAGAAGGCTGCGTGGTCGAACATGTATAGTTCTGTATTTTACTACTGGATAAGCGAGCTCGAGAACATTGTATCTATCTTCCACGGGCAAAGAACTTACAACAAAAATCTTTACGCTTAAAACAAAAACCACGCCGAAGATTGTTCATAAAATAAAGCAACCGCCTGATGCAAGATCCATGTTCTGTAAATCTGGGTATATCCACCCAACTCCAATAAAACCTTCGCTTGTAAATAACATGATGCCTTCTTGGAACGATTCTTTGCTCTCCAAAGGCGCGATCGACTGTGTCGTTCATCAGTGCACAATTGGAAGGTTCGATGGCGAAGAAATACGTGGTGAGGGGAAAAGACACAAAGTCTCATATCTTCCGCTTCTTGAAGTTGTGGAAGAGGCTGGCCTTCGGTGGAGGTTTCCTCTTGTTCGGCCGGAGACCATCACCCTGGGGTTGCAGTTTGGGCGCCAAGAACTGTTGACCTCCTAGCGTCGGACGTTCGACGACCTTCTTTTCAGAGGCTGGGGCTGCCGATGAAACACTCTGCTGTGATGCTGGTTGTGCTTGTGGTTGTGCGGGTCCCGTTCTGATGATGGGTTTGCGTAGAGTGGGATGCGGGATACTGTTCCGTCCTACCATGGATGCAGAAGCCGATCTGGAAATTACCATCTTCTTGGGTGCCTCAAAACCTGCGTTCTCATTCATCCGTACCAGTCTCGCTGGTGCCTGAGCAACCATTCCCTTCCTCTGTGCCAGCAAATGCGCGGGCATCTGGGTGGCCTTGGGACGAGCTAATTTTTGATCGTATGCGCCGCGCCTCAACTTATCCACGAGGACCTTGCCCGTCTTCTTCGGCGCAGCTGGATCGCCCCAACCGCTGCCTCCTCGACTGCCACCCCCTACAGCACCTCGCGAGCCGAATCCCCATCTCTTCATAGCCGGATCATACCCCGTCCGACCCTCAACAATCAGTGTCTTGTTCTTGTTCCTGTCCTGCTGCAACGCCCGCATCGACTCTTTGAGCGCTTCTTCTTGCTCGAACTTCTCCCGTTCCGCGTCTTTCAACAGCTTTTTGTACACTTTGCTATAGTTGTGGGGGTTACGTGGCTGATGAGGCTTGGTTTCCCAGTTCGGTATATCTCGCTTTATATAGCGCATCCAGATCTCGCCTGTCTCGCCGAGCAGCTGAGGGCAGCGCTCTTCGAGCTCGATGAGTTGCTGGGGGTTCTGAATATGTCGGAGGATGGGCGCGAGGAAATCGTAGGGGATGTCGCCGATGTCATCTAGCATGCCGATGTTTTGGATCAACCGCATCTTGGACAACTCGTAGAGGGATTGTACAGGCATGTTGTGCGGTTGGTATCGATCACCGAGGTGTAGTGCGAGGTTGAAGTCGTGGTGATGATGATGGTAATGGTGATGGTGCGGTGTGACGTGTGAAGGGCGCAGCAGTGGGCTTATAAAGGGGTCGAGGCTAGGGTAAAATAATATAATAATATGGCCACTGCCTGGAAGCAAACGGTAGGCGATAGCAGGCACCTTGTTGACTATCAGGAACCGTGGTTGCCTATCAAGTTGCAAATGTGAATGTTTCTACAAGGTACGTTGTTGCGTTAGGCAAGTCTTGCCGTGATTGTGATTTAGTAGAAGATAGGGAAGGGGTTTATAACGGATTTTATGTGTGCGAGTGATCAAGGTTGTCGTATGTAAGAATCCATGACGACAAAGGGCGAGAGACGAAATGGGTGCAGGACTCGAAGAAAGAAAGCGGTAGCTGACCGCTGGTGTTCGGGCGTTGAGACCTGACTGATCCAGGGCTCAAACGCGAGGTTTAAAGTAAGCGCCTTGGCGGATCCACGTCGCGCATCAATCGCCATCGACATGCAAGCTTCAAGCATGAACAAACCCATTTAACGCCTTCTCACCTACTACATACACAAATTACTCATCCTTTCACGATGCCTGGTACAAATTGGGGTCTCTTGTCGCAGGCAGACGAAGGTAAATTCAATCAATGACCACCTATGAGCTTCACTGATAACCGCAGATGCGCTCCACAATGTCTCTCGTCTCCTAACAATCGAATCACGGCCATACCAGCGCGTCTCCAGTCGCATTCTTAAGCCCGATGCATTTAACAATATCCGGCCCACGCAACTGCCCTCAACCCCACCAGATGCCTCGGTCGCCGATGAAGCTGCAGCGGCAAGATTAGCAGAACAGGAACAGCAGCTCCAGGCGACACGTGCTTGGCAACAGGAAGTTGAGAACGACCTCGCGATGCTGGATTATGCGATATTGCGCATGGAGTTCACCACGAATAGCAATCGGGATGAGCGAGAACGATATTCGACCGAGAGAGAGTCCATCACGACGAAACAACAGGATGTGCGGGAGAGCATTGAGGAACTGCGGGTGAAGCTTGTGGATGCGAAAGCTACATTGAAGATCCGGAAGACCTACGACGAGTTGACGGAGAATATCACAAACAGCAAAATGCTGAAACCCCGCGACGACCAAGCTGCCGCGCACGCCAAACTAGACGAGGAAATTGCCGAGCTCCAGCACGAGGTTGAAGGTTCTAAGCAGACGTGGGCAGAGCGTCGTACGCAATTCGGCCGCATAGAAGAGGAGGCCAAGGAGATGCTCCGCATGATCAAGGACGAGAAGGAAGAGGCCGAGCGCAAGGAAGGAATGATGAAGGATGGTGACGAAGAGAACGACGTCGAGGGAAGCACTACGAGGGGGGATGCCAGCCATGTTGGAACACCAAGGCCCGATGCTGGAAGCGCTACTCCAATGCATCTGAGCCAAAATGCCGAAGGTGGGGGCACGCTGAAGGTACCGCAAGATCGACTAGCACCTATGTCGAGGTCCACTAGCGCGGCCCCTTCTCTTGCTGGATCTGCTCTAGAGGATACGGAGATGGCCGAGTCTGGCGCACAGTCTGGTGATACTCAAGCTGACGATTCATCGGGAATGGAAGAAGGTGAAGAAGAGGAAGATGGGGAGATGCAGACGTAGGCGAAGATGCGACTCCGCTCTCGAATCGATTGCCTTCGATCCGGTTGAGATGTGTGCGAATCTTACGCACTAGGAAGATCTTCACTGTCATTCGGTTGTGGTGGAGAGGGATGATTAGCACAGAGATGAGCTTTCCTTTCAAGTCCTGATGGCATCTCTTTTTTTGTTTGCATAGCGCGGTGTTTGGTAAATGTTATGGGCATGCATTATCCCCGGGTATCCTTGTATGTAGATGTATTCTTCTACCATCCAGGCACTATGGCCTATGAGGCCTCCGCGAGGGTTTTGTTCGCTGCCTCAATTGCCTCCTTCGCCTTGGTGAGCTCCTCTTCCGATCCTTCTCCGCCTTCTTTGCTGCTCTCCTGTTGCAGTGTCAGACATGGACAGAATATGAAGTCCAGGGTACGTACGAGTTGATCTTCTAGATTCTGGAGTGCTTGGGAAATTTTGGCACGTATAGATGGGAAGACGTTCTTGGTCTCCTCGAGTGCTTGTCGCTGTAGGTGATTAGACATAGTAGTAACAAAGCTTAGAAGGCCTTACCTCCTGCTTCAGCTGGTATTCGGCGTTCTCGTCCTCGATATCCGCCTCGGTCTTCTTGATCCGCGCCTCTTGCTGTGCCATCTCCTTGTGGTAGCTGGCTTCCTCTTTGACTAGGCGGACGAGCACCGAGGTTGCAACCTTGAGTTTCGATGGAGGTGCCATAGTTGAGTAGCCGTATGTCTGGGTATGCAGGTTTAATTGCTTATCGAGGGAATAGATTTAGATTTCCTGTGTATCTTTTGTAGGCGGTATGAGTGTGTTGATGGAATGTGGAATTATTTCATCACCCCGCCGAGGGGTCCATCTTCCCCGTAAACATGAGCTACGCCCAATGCACCCGCCAAGACCACTTAACGCGAAGTTGGCGTCGACGCGAAAAGACGCGTCCATCTACTGATCCCTACTACCCATCCCTCTTTCTCAGCTACACTGCCCTTTGGGTTGCTACAAACTACACCTCAGCCGTTGTCGCAGAGGATTACAATCATGTCGTCTCCCGAGAAGCGTCGCTCGCAACGCAGTACTGCATCCGTGACTCCAAGAAGAAGCGGTCGCAACAACCCCCGCGGTTCAGCTCTCCCAGAAAGCAGCCCAGCACCAGCCGGCCCCGAAGATCAAATCCAGACTGAGGCCTCACAGGCTTCACATAGAGGTCCTCAGGCGACTCCTAGGAATTCGAGGCTGAGAGAGTCGAACAACACGGATTCACCCCTCTTCTTCCGCTCTTCGCCTGCAAATGGTTCAGGCTCAGGAGCAGCAAACGGTGCTGGTGTCGATGCGATGGACGAGGATGAAGATGAGGATGATGGTGGTGCGACTCCCAAAGCTAGTGGCATCACCATTGGAGGTATTTGACTTTTTCATTTCGAGAGCGGGGACTCGGCTTATACGGACAGATTCTTCGCCCATCCATTATGCCTCCAGCTCCAGCCCAGGGCGCGCCCGCAATGCGCAACACACCGACATTCGAAGCAGCAGCAGTGCCCTTTTTGTTCGCGGAACCGCAGAATCTGCCGCTCGCAATCGCCGCAGTGACATCCACTCTGACGTCTTTGGCAATGGTGCTGCCTCCTCCACGGGTAGGCGTCGTAGACTATTCGTTGACGAGAATGGCATGGCTGTTCATGATGTCTCGGATGCTGCAACCTTTTCGAACATAAACCCCGACACCTCAGATGCTGATGTCTTGGGGGGAAGTTCAGCCCGCGTCATCTGGGGTACCAACGTTTCTCTCGTAGACTCCATGAACGCCATGAAGGACTTCCTTTTCAACTTTCAGAGAAAGTACCGCATGATCCAGGATGAGGAACTCGAGGAGGGCGTCAATTTACCTACCGATCACCCGGCAATGGCAAAGGAGTACATGGATATGATGAAGGCTATGCTCGAGCTGGGTGTTACGCCCCTTAACTTGGATGCTCGCAATCTCAAATCCTATCCCCCGACAAGGAAATTGTGGCACCAGCTCCAAGCCTTCCCCAACGAAATCATACCGCTTATGGACGTGGCAGTCAAGGACGTTATGATTGAGCTCGCTGAAAAGCGTATGTCCGAGTTGAGAATGCAACAGTCGCAGCAACGAGGTGGCCAAGGCCAAACACCCCGAGGGCGTGATTCTAGCTCTCTTCCGCCGATGCTACACTCGGATATGGGCACTCCTGGTGGACCCTCGCCGGGAGGACCTCAAGTTCCAGACATCCCGGATCTTGTGCGAGAAGTGGACCAGAAGACGTACCGAGTTAGACCCTTCGGGTTAGACGCAACTATCAACTTGCGAGAGCTTAATCCTGGAGACATGGACAAGTTGGTCAGCGTGAAGGGGCTTGTTATCCGTACAACGCCCGTTATTCCTGATATGAAGGATGGTAAGTCATCGAGACTTGGTCTCCGAGCCGATTGCTAATAGAATCCAGCGTTCTTCCGATGCTCTGTATGCAATCATACAGTCAAGGTCGATATTGACCGTGGCAAGATCACTGAACCTACTAGATGCCCTCGTCAAGTTTGCGAATCCTCCAACTCCATGCAGATCGTTCATAACCGTTCTGGATTCGCCGACAAGCAGGTCATCAAGCTTCAAGAGACGCCGGACAACGTTCCGGATGGCCAAACACCGCATTCAGTATCTCTTTGTGCATATGACGAGCTCGTTGATGTCTGCAAGGCCGGTGACCGAGTCGAAATAACAGGTATTTTCAAGTGCAACCAGGTCCGCATCAATCCCCGCCAACGCAGCGTAAAGAACGTGTTCAAGACGTACGTCGATGCTCTCCATATCCAGAAGGTTGACAAGAAGCGCATGGGCATTGATGTGTCCACGATAGAGGAGGAGCTCGCTGAGCATGCAGCGGGGGACATCGAGGAGACTCGCAAAGTCTCTGAAGAACAGGAGGAGAAGATCAAAGCAACGGCCGCACGAGAGGATGTTTACGACCTTCTTTCTCGATCTCTGGCTCCCAGTATCTGGGAGATGGACGATGTCAAGAAGGGTATCCTACTTCAGCTGTTCGGTGGTACCAACAAGACCTTTGAGAAGGGCGGAAGTCCTAGATATAGAGGTGATATCAACATCCTTCTTTGCGGAGACCCTTCCACATCGAAATCGCAGATCCTTCAGTACGTGCACAGAATCGCACCACGTGGTGTGTACACGTCCGGAAAGGGCTCTTCCGCCGTCGGTCTTACAGCATACATCACTCGCGATCCCGAAACAAGGCAATTGGTGCTCGAATCTGGTGCTTTGGTCCTTTCAGATGGCGGTGTCTGCTGCATCGATGAATTCGATAAGATGTCCGAAGCTACTCGCTCAGTACTGCACGAAGTGATGGAGCAGCAAACGGTCTCCATTGCCAAGGCCGGTATCATCACAACTTTGAACGCACGTACCTCCCTCCTCGCCTCTGCCAACCCCATTGGTTCAAAATATAACATCAACCTTCCCGTTCCTCAGAACATCGATCTCCCACCAACCCTTCTCTCTCGTTTCGATCTCGTCTACCTCGTACTCGACCGTATCGACGAGCAGGCCGACCGAAGACTCGCTCGTCATTTGGTCGGCATGTACCTCGAGGATGAACCTGAAAATGCTTCCAAGGACGAGATCCTGCCCATCGAGTTCTTGACCGCATATATCTCGTATGCGCGGACAAACATTCACCCTAAGATCACAGAAGACGCGTCAAAGGCCCTCGTAGATGCATACGTTGCCATGCGTGCCCTCGGTTCCGATATCCGCTCCCAAGAGCGTCGCATCACAGCCACAACGCGGCAGCTCGAATCCATGATTCGTCTGTCCGAAGCCCATGCTAAGATGCGACTCAGCGAGACTGTGACCGCCGATGATGTCCACGAAGCCGTTCGTCTCATCAAGTCTGCGCTCAAACAGGCTGCCACCGACGCACGCACTGGTCTCATCGATATGTCGCTTCTTACCGAAGGTACTTCATCAGGAGACAGACGGAGGAAGGAGGACCTCAAGCGTGCGGTGCTTGCTGCCATTGACGAAATAGCTAGTGCGGCGGGCCAAAGTGTACGACTCAGTGATTTGGTCAAGCATGTCAGAGAGGGTGCGACGGAAAACGTGGAGAATGCGGAGTTCTTGGAAGTGTTGAGGAGTGCGGAGGTGGAGGGCGCCGTGCAGGTCAGCGGGCAGGGTGCTGGAAGGCGAGTGAAGAAGATCACGACTGCGTTCTAGACAGTGGAACAGGGAGAGAAGGGTTTCTTGGAGTCGTACGTAGGAGTTGGGGACATCGTATGGGTTGGTTGTTCATGAGATGTGCAAGTGGAATAGAAATGGGCATGGGCATGGACATGCAACTCAGTTGTGTGTATGCGTATGCGATGAACACGCGCGATGCGGCTGCTCATATATAGTATGTATCGATGAGTAATGTCACGTCACGTCTTCTCCTCGTTCTTACGTCTGTTGACGATACTTATCCTTCGAGGTTGCTGATGCTAAGCATCATTTGAATGTCATACACCCTCCCCGTTGCTCTTGCCCACCCATGCTTATACTTGCTCCAGAGACGTAAATGTTACCATCTTCATTCCGGTTTTGGAACATGTGTACAAGGATGCCAAATCCCAAGCCACAGTGCTTCACATTGTAAAATAAAGGAAGTGATTTTTAGAAAGGTGCAAAAGGCCGCCTCGATCTGGTGTCTTTGAAACCGTTCTCGGGAGCTTTCATGGATTACGAGATGTTTGAATGTCTTCGCTATAGTTGTGTTTCGGAAAGGCTTCACGCCATGAGCAGCTGTTACAAGTATCCCTTATTTGGGAGAGTCTCACCGAGGACTGACTTGTCGTAACGTGGGTTTCGGCGAGCTTCCACAACAGACGCACACCATGGGAATGGTCTTTGGTAGTTTTTGTTATTGCCCAAGTAGAGCGTATAGATAGACGCCCAAGTCGCATGAAATCATATTGCATGTTTTCTGAAAGATGAAGTTGAGGGGGACCTTGGATTGGAATTGCATATTTTGAGCGCGTTTTGCAGCGCTGCACATCAAAGAAGATGGTGAAGGATTCTAGTGGGAAAGGGTAGAAGCGAAACTCGGTAGCCAGGGTGCGTTAAAGATTTCGCTGTAATCGGGGGGCAGAGCGGCAGGTTTCTCACATGATTTCAACATGTCGAATCCGTTGTACGGGTTGAAACCCAGGACGTATTCAAGGGGGGTGACGCCTGTGGAGGCATTTCGGCTTGTGTTGATCACAAATTGGATGTCGGGCAAGGCTTCGTCTCAGTCCAATTCTTCGTTACCCCTTACGAAGAATCGTAGGGCTATCGCGACCGTCTGGTTGGTGCGTTCACTTTAATTTAGAGTGCTGCCATGTCTGCTTCTGATTGACGTTTCGTTGAGGAGGGGAAAATCATGGTCAGGATCTCAAGTCGTTTTGGTCAAGAAAAGAAGGATGTAGGTTCACTAGCTTACGATATCGAGAAGGCAGACATTCTATTAGTCTGTCAAGCTTTTGTTGGACAGAGAGAGTCGCGGAACCTTAACCCGTTTAAGACGGGTACATTTATTCTTTAATAGGAGATATGAGAGCACCAGAAGACTTCATATTTGATTACTGGAGAGGGCTCTGGAGCGCTGATATTTAACTTGGCATTCAGCGGGTTGCATAAAGAAAGGGTTCTGCGGACAGAAAACTCCATAGTTGTGTGAATTTTGAGCTCGGTAGAGAGCAAATTCCATGGAGGCGAGATGCTTCGTGATTTCCTTAATGAAAGGTGTCTGAACGAGGACTTTACATGCCATGGTTCAAGGAAAGCTTTTGTAATACTGATACGCTACCTCTCAGAGGTTATCATATATTTAAAGGGTTTCCAGACAAAGGACATCATGTTGTAATGTGAATGGGGTTTCTTTTGTAAAGAAGCCATCCAGACATGCCGAACCCGTTTTGATGTCGAGATATCGAGGATGTCAAAAGCCATGCGTACATGATGCACGTGTTTTTGGTTGTCTAAGAGAGGAGGGTAAGAAGTTCCTACATAGACTTGTAGTCTTATAGTGTTGGATTTCTGCTATAAAGTTATGTGACACTTCTTTATGACGTTGAATTGGTCATGGATGCCAGACTCCATGACTGGTGTATAGACAGGTTTCAGATATAATAAGAAGGCTGCACGAGGAATTCTATGCAGTGCCATGTCGGAGGAGGGCCGCTCATTTGTATACTCATTACATCTGCCAGAATTGGATTTGTTGTTTACACCGAACCTTGCCTGAACAAGCACCATGATTATCCACTCTTTTACATTGTCGCGAAGAATAACAATAGCATAGATGTAAGTATCAAGTCATTAGAAATCCGTAATGGTCTGCCTCCATATCCATCCACTTCATGATCGGAATTCTGGTACACCCATATCACGAGCGGGCCTTCGTTTCTTACTGACGTTGATCTGCACATATTGCTATATCTCGTTCCCAATATTGTTTGGCAACAACAGAAGGGCAGTACAAAAGTTTTTATTGTATTCTTCTGGAAGATCTTCGAGTGCCCCCGTGACCGAATCACCTTCCTAACCACTCCTAGCTACTTGCCCTGACGCTTTCCACTGGCGGGCGAGCCAGAACCTAGTTTTTGACACTTGCTCCTCGGTTCTGATATCTTGTGTGTTCTCCTTTCAATTTCACCTTGGATACTTGTTAGAAATGTCTTAATAGCGGCCGGTAAGTTTCCATGCATCCAAGCCATCGCGAACAGCGCCTCATAAGCTTGGTCTGACTCAGAGCTCTTGCGACTGAGAACCCGTCGCACAACTCCGACGGGAAATGCTATCATGACAGCGCCCCAAACCCCCGAAGATGGCCTAAAGAAATACGGGAGCGCGCGGACGATGCGATAAGCATAGAAATGTAGGTCCCTCTTCTCAGGCTGCCATGGAGGCTGGTAAAAAGCTGGAGGCATCGGCAGGAGCGCATCTGTATCGATGATAGCTTCGTAGAGGAGAAGGCAAGCTGTCCAGTAGAGGACTGTGAGATACGCAGTGACCAGATCCGGGAACGTTATCGGAACCGGTTCTTCGATCTCCGGCTCCCAAAGTTTATCTCTGTTCGCAAAGAACCATGCATCCATTTCGATGTCCGTCTTCTGACATTTCTGTACCAGTCTTTCCATGTGCGTCTCCCGCTCGTGATTTGGACAGGTGGCTACCTTATCCTGCCCCTCAAGCAACTCCGGGATGGCAGCAAGAATATCTATAAGGCTGTCCATTGGTAGTTTTTCCCTACCCTCCCATGGCACAGACTTCCATTTCTCCGTGTCCATTGGTGTCGCTTTTCGCGTAGTGATGCCCAAGATGATCTATAAGCCAGTCAGAACAGCCTGAACTCCGGGTTGAAAGTTTCAAGTGACTTCACCGGATTTAGTCTTGCTTCCAAGAACAAAGAGTGGGCTACACCAGTTCTAAACGCTCGCGGTCCCTTCGCTTTCATTAAAGCCATATCTCCTGCAGCATGACTCTCCCAGCTTCTTGCCTGGATACTCAGATTTGAATCTGATCCGAACAGCATCTGTACGATACTCCCGCTTAGATGGTTGACCCAGGTCAAGGTATCAGTACTCACTTCAAACATTCCCAAAACTCGTGGTACACCAAGAACCGCCGCGCTGCCAACTCTCCTGGGATCAGACAAGGCCTTCGTAACTTCGCGCAAGGCCCGACCGTACAGCTGCTTGCCTTGCTCCATCATGGGTTGGTAACGCCTGGCCTGGCCGACTGCAGCTAGAACCAGAGCAACCAATGCCATCTGTAATGCATCGTCTTGGAGATATAAGCTGGTAACTACGTTCGACAACCCATATTGTAAAAGTGGTGTTCGGTCACACTCCATCAAAGGAAGATACATATCCAGATATAACTCTATATGCTTCTCGTAGGATGCTGATCGAGCAAGTGAGTGTATATGATTGATGCTGTAACTACTTGGACTGGTGCGATACCGATGTATGAGTTGGATTGACTTTTCATCTGTGTAGGGGCGCTCTAAACTGGGAGGGTCGATGGCACGCTTGCTAGAGTTTGATTCGCCATTCATGATGAGTGTTTTGCGACGGAACAAATTGTTTTGATCGACGAAGATACGGTCCGGATCGTAGCCTTCGCAAGGTATACCCCTTCCTGCACATCGTCCACATTTCGGGCGTTCCAGGTCACACTGGTGGCTTCTATTAGCGGCTATTGCACTGAATCGGCTTCTACGTTGCTTGGCTATTTACTCGTGCGATGGGAGACTGTAAATTTGACTCCTTTGCCAGTGGGACGGAGCGGATAGGGATAGGGCGAGGGAAACACTTACGCCTTTCTTCTGCCTACGGCAAGCCTTACAGCCTTTAGATCGCCCAGGTACACCAACCATCTCGACTTATGCCTGATAGCCAGGGCGCACAATCGCTTGAGAAGAAGGCCACTATACAGGCAATGCAAGTGGAAGAAATAAGCAGTGCGATTAGAAGACAAAATAAAATGTGTGTCAAGATAGATGTCTAATTGCAAAAGTAATGCTAGCGCATTGTCTAGGGCAAAGCGGGATGTTCTCAATATCAGCGCTTGAAAAGACAGCAAATACGCCCATCAACGCCGTCATAATCACTGCCAATTAAACTTCATCTGCCTCGTCTCGACAAACTGTGGGTACTCGTTAGACACGGAGCCGATGCAAGGAAACCAGTCTCAGCCGCACTGGGTGATCTAGTGCTGAGTACTCCTTAGAGCGTTCTCATTTGCTATTTATGTCCGGTACGTCACGTCTCGGCTCGCCTTGCAGCAGCTGGCACTGGTACTTCCCACCCCGTAAGGCTTTCAAACAGGCTTGAGGGAAGATGTGAGTATCCAAAAACGTGGGGCTAGATGTCTCAAGACTGTTAAATTGTACCAGAGAGTCGCGATACCCATCCCTAACTGTCTTTAAGCAGGCTTATTTTGCTCCTTTATCCTGACGCTCCGCAACCTTGAGAGTCCCAAATATCTTCGCTTTCTCCAATTCTCTGGAACTCTATCCACTGCAGTATTCTGCATTAATTCTGACACAAAATACAAAGACGCCAACTTAGCGTGAATCCAAGATAAGCAAAGGGAATTCCATGCTGAGAGAATTTACTATCCGGGCTGGAAGCGTGGAAACAGCTATAGAATATTAATATACTAGCTACAAGTCTGTGCACTTGCAAGTAAGAGAAAGCAAAGCCCGAAAGTGCAATTACACATATATTGTTCATGGCGCTCTGTTTGAATTCATACTAATCAGCACCCATAGCTACAAAGGTGAATCAAAGTCAATCTACGAAGGAAACGACGCCGACAAACTGATCAGAGCAATGTTCTGTTGAGCACTGACCTTGTACTGTGTTCGCTAGAGTTATCCATAGAAAGTGACACGAGCAATACTTAGGTCAATACCTAGGTAGTTCCACGATCAAAAGGTAGATAGAGCAAGAGCAGCCAGAATGAAGAATTCTAGCGATTTTTCAAAACGATTCGCCGTCCTATGCCAGCGCTGCGAATATACGCACCGGTTACAGACGTGTCAAGCGTTCGCATGTGTTCAGACCTAACGTTGACCCATCGAGACCTATGCACATATCCATGCTCTCCTATAAGCCGGTTTCTATTCATCACTTCGTACCTGGAGGGAAAGCGCACAGGTTTCGTGCTCTCGACTTTGTTGGTCTGGTGAGCCCCCTGCTCACGCCACGTAAAGTAGAGCTGATCTTCTAGGCTGAAATTGGATCGATGGCCGTTCAATTCGTTAGTGGTGCGAGGGTTCTTTCTCTTGGTGCTGCCCTCGTAGAAGTCCCAAGCGATGGCGATGGTCTTGGTAGCTACCGGGGAAGGGTCGAGGATCAGACTTGATTTGAGATCCTGGAACAGGTCCTCAATCTTGATGAGCCAAGGATATTTATGATTGTGGAGCTTGGTGAAAAGAACTCTACGGCTGTCGTGTGTGTCATGAACCGAGGGAATAGGAATTGCTCTAACTGAGGCCGCATTCCCTTTGATGAAGAATGTGATCTTGTGAAGTTGCAATTCTAGGAGTGGATGCAGGTATCTGAACATGTCTTTCTCCAGGACAGCAACAGGGAGCGTGATTGTAATGTCCTTCGGAATTTCCTCATGGGTAGGTATTTTCGGAATGGTGATATCAAGTCCCGTCTGCTTCATGAACTCTTTCTTGACTGCCATCAAATGATGTTTGGTCTTATATCTAGCGAACTCCAAGAATTCCGCCTGAGCCACTTTGCCAGACAGGATGAATCCCTTCCAAGGAGCGGTGCTGAATGAATCGGAAAGCATATGATCGTAGATGATTGAGCGAACGTCGTAGTTTGTGTCTTCGAAGAACCTGCTCTTCTTCCCTACAGCCTCGGCGACAGTAGCAGGGCGGATTTTCTTGGGTGGAAAGGCCTGGGTCCGAACGCGCTTCGGGGCACAAGTAGGTTCAATGATAGCATCCTCTGCTGCTTTCCGCTTCATGACGACTGCTTTGTTCGCATCGCTGGAGCCGGTCTTCGAGTTTGTGTCGGGGATTTGATATATGTCGTTGTTGTGGTTGTATATGATAGCGGGATTCTTTGCTGTTGGTAGAATCTCTTTTGGTGTGTCACTGACTTCTGCCAGAAGTGACATGAAGAAAGTCATCCCGCTGGTGTCGATGAATTGGGATATGCTGAGAGGGTATTGCTGAAGATTTAGACTTGAGATCTTCTCCTGGATATGTGGGTGGGGGCTCTGTCCTCCTCGCTTGGGCTGGTGGTGTGGTGGTGGAAAAACAATACAAAGTACAAGCAAAGTACGGCGGGTAATTTAGAGGTTGGCATCCGCAGCGGGTGAATTTTCGTTCTTCACATGTTCATGGTGAATACATTGTGCCTACGAATCTATGCTAGACCATTAGTAATATAAAAGACTCAAACTCGACACGTATCGATTCACAATAACGCAAAGCGCACTACACGCCGCTTAATAATTATCTACCAGTTGAATGCTTGCCAAGGTATGCTGTAGCCTAAGGACAGTTTACGCAATAATATTTGTTGGGGATATAGATCAACGACCAATGCACGGCAACAGTGCGTTAGCATTTTTGCCCCGACAATATTGATCTCTAGATATGTATGGGTGGGACAGACGGATTTTGGAAGACATTATGCTAGTGGTACGCGATCAATTTCCGGATATGATTAGAACAAGCACGCAGCATCCAACGACAGGTCACGTGACATTGTAGCGCATAATGTGGTGCTTCCCCAGATGAAAATCCGTCGTTTACATTCCAGCTCAGTTCCGAGTAATGGGGGCGGTTTCCTGAAGTTTGGACTATCTTACAGCTCAAGAACAGAATCGTCCGTCTCCTGGCGAACTGTTCTATTTTTCCGCATCCGCCTTTCGAGCTCTCTCGGTGTCTTCTCTTTCCTTGGCTGGTGAAGTTTCAATGTCTTCGGGTCTTGAAGTGTCATCGAGGCTTTCTTCTGACTCACTGCTCACCTCCATGGGAATTTCGGCTGCGTCACCCTCGCTCTTGCATGCCCGCGCGAGCCTTTCTCGCGATTTGCAGGGAGCTATCACGGTGGTTGTGAAGTTGGTGTCAGCGATGGTGGTGTCAGCGATGTGAGCTTCCTAACGGGGATCGTTGCGTACGAACTCGGCTGGTGTCAGGATCAGGAGAACAGTTTAATGATGATTATTACGAGAAACCTCGCCTCCACTACGGGGACGCCGCCGAAGAAGCCATCGCCTTTGCCCGAGTGGCACAAAAGGACTATCATGACAAGATGCAGACCAGCATACCCCTTTTTAATGCTTTTCTTGATTCTAGAACCGAGATAATCACCCCAGCCATTCATCCACGGCGTACGCTTTTTTTTAATCTACACACCAGAGTCTTGCACATGCTGCATTTCTTGGGTGGGTTTCTCTTCTCGACATTTATAGTAGGAGACGCCGGTGACCTGTGAGATATTCTTCCCTATTCGATCACCTGTAGATCTTGAAACCAGCATGTATCTAGTGTTGGCGTGTTTTCTGAACAAAACACAACAGACACCAAATTCACTGTCAGTGCCGCCTCTGATTTTGGCTCAAGAACAGATTTCTTCCACATGTGTCCGTATCTCTACGAATTATGTATCACCTACAGCGAAGTGCTAGAAGTCTTCGAAAATTAGGATGAAATCAAAGCTGGGCCAGACACACATAACGCAATTGTAAAGTTCGCTTTTGATCAGATCTAAACTCCGAGGCCATCGCGTTCCTCCCAGCAACGAACCCCCTGATCTCCACCAGATGCATAGGAAAGGGAGTCGCGTCATGCCTAGCACGTTTCGCTATTCCACTCCAGCAACAATCCCAATCACCCTCCATGGCACATGAAAAATTATTTCTTTTCTTTAAATCTTGCAACGCCTTCATAAAACTCCACGTTCAAAGACGAGGAATGCCGAAGCAAGCCACTGAAATCTGAACCATTTGTCTCTAGGGTTGTCAGGATCAGGTGTGTAGGCTGGCTTGGCTACAGTGGTTGTGCTTTTCCTCCTGCTACTTTATAGAGGAGCGGTTGACAATGACAAACCAAGACCGCCCGTTCTAACCGGAGACATGTTCTCTTCCTCGTGCGACAGAGCCATATCCAGACGCGCATAATCAACTCCCCACTATTCCTTCTGTAAGACCAACGCTTGTGCTTGGGTGGTGTTTGTGCTTCGTCACGTGATCGTATAGTCCATAGGTCTAACCCTTTCTACATACAGGTGACCTTTTTATATTTGTTTGAGACCTACTCCTTTCTCATATTAGAAATACAATACATCGCATGTTTCAATAACAGAGCTGGTTTGTACTTGGGAAACCCCCGAACGTAAATCTCCACATAGCCAGCCGGCTCAGCAACCTTTAGCTCAACCATGCACCTTACCCCCCTCCCCACCCACGACATAGTCGATCCATCGGGGGAGGTTTCCGTCAAACGTGAAACCTTTTTCATTTCTTTGTCCATTCGGAAGCTGTCAGGCGTTGGCTTCTCTCCATGTAGGGCTCGTGCGTTCCTTTCTAGTCGCGAGAACAACCAACTAACTGGCTTCTCCCCATGGAGGGCTCGTGTGTATCTTTCTAGTCGCGAGAACAACCAACTAAACTCCCTCCTCCCCACAACCCATGGAAAGAAAGCAAAGGCTTTTGATTGAATGTCCAAGTTTGGGTATTCATCAGACAGATACGACCAGACTCGAAAACATTCCGGGATTGTTTTGGGTTTTCCTAGTTACCCCGAGTAGGGCAATCCTTCAGCTTCTCAGGTCGATGGGACAGATTCCCGCATCTCGCACTGTTTGGCTCCAGAGACCCCCCCCCCGTCTCCCCCTTTCCCGAACTTCGCCCATGCATTGGCCTTTCTTGCGGCTTTGTAGAAGGAAGGACTAACATGATCGATTCCCACATTTCCTTTTATTCATTTATTCCACCTCCCGGGGCCATTCTTTCTACTCCATTCCCATTCTCCGATCAAAAACCCTCCACCTTTACTTCCATAGAGGCAGGCACTCTTATCCATCCATCTATGATTGAAGCTCAGGCCCGTCGTTCAAAGCCACCACATCCCATTCCTCCATGTTATCCGTATTTTGTAATAAAAAAAAGAAGAGGAAAAGTAGAGGAATGTGTGTATTTTGTAGAAGGGAACGGAATCAAAAAGAGTCGATGGTGCTTACTTAGATGATCTACATCTATAGCCTAAGAGTACCACTTACTTAGTTAGGTTTACAAGTTTAGTCAGGCTATTACTGTGTGTAAACAAATACTGCAGATGTATAAACTTTGCAGTAATGTAGCTCTAGTGCTCTAGCTCTAGACATGTAGGGCTTCGAGGTCCCCCTTTTGGTTCCACGTTTGCATCGATATACATAGCTTTTCTTTTGAAGCAAACAAGGGAGGCACTCACATATGTATTTGAGTACATAGGTATGAGTTTTTTTGTTTTACTTTTGGGGACAACGTTCCCCTGGACATCATCCACTGTCGAGGACACAATTTGTATATATAGCGCTGGGAGTGCCGTCTCTTTCTCCCCCTCCTCCTGCACACACATCATGCATGCTGCAGCGTCTATTTTTGTTTTCAGACTTTTTAGCGATACCGCGTGAGTACATTTACTTTCATGGTAGTCGGCAATAATCTTTGAGGGGTTTCGTGGAGGTGGAAGGAGAAGACCCGGTGAGGGGCTTTATCTTTATATATATATATATGCGTCCAAGACCGCCAAGACTTATACGGTCACGTGGTGAAGTGCAATACCATTCATTACATTGATAGCTTTATACCCAGAATCATGCGTATTCAAGCAACCCAAGCATTATCATTATTACCGTCATTATCACCGTCATGATCACCGTCATTATCACCGTCGTTATCACCGTCATTACAGAGCGGTTTGCTCACCGTCCCATGCCAATCCCCAACACCGAATCGCCTTGAAACCCGCCATCCAACATGCCAATTCCCGCCGTAACCAAACTATCAAACTGACCCCAACTGGTCAGATCCGCCATCAACGAGCTACTCCCAATAAGATTTGTATTAAAGATGGCGCTTTCGGGCGTAGGAGGAATGTTGCCGCCGTAGAACTGCGATGCGTATGCGTCGCTTTGTGGTGTGGGGATGCCCATTGCCGTTGCGGGGGAGATGTTCTGCAGGTCCATGACCGCCGAGGGCGATGTTGCCGAGCGCCGTGAATGGAGCGCTGCTTCGAGCCGCAGTTCTTCTAGGACGAGACAGTAGCGTTTGGATAGGCAGTCTGTTTCCGAGATGGTGGAGAGTTGAGCCTGGCACTTTTGTCCGGCTTCGAAATAACCCTTGCAGACCCCGGGCTCCAGGTGTTGCTGCTGGATCTTTGCAATATACAGCACGACTACCGCACAGAAGGCATAGTACTGAGAGAACCAGAACGCGCCAAACATCTTCCCGTTGCTAAACATGTCATCAACGATCCTCACAATGCGCATAGCAGCGTCGCAGCACTCGGCAATGTTCCGAGTGGTGTCAAAGTTGGGAGAATGGCCAGAAGGCTTGTCGATGTTGGCGAGGTTTGCGAAATTGGTGAGGAGGAAGGGGCGCTGAATGAGCAGCACTGAATGGTAGTAGGCGAGATTGAGCACGTTCCGTTGGCGCTGGTAGACGGGTATGAGGAGCGACGAGTCCACGCCGTCGGCGTCGAGGAAGCGGGCTAGGTTTGCGCGCCAGTCATAGAGTTCCCGAGAGTACTTTGCGGCGAGCTCGATGCGAAGAGCCATGGATGGTGGTCGTATGGAGTAGAGATCGCGCAGCACATAGCTCACTATGCGAGAGATTCTGTAGGGGCTTAGTGTTGGCTCAGATGCAGATGCATACAAGGTACATGAACTTACTTCACATGCTCAACTGGGGCCATCATGATTGAGTGTGATGGAACCAGCGCTGGATTGATGGACTGAGGGAGTAGATCTTCGTCATTGACAATCGTCGGCAAGTCCTTCTTGGATCAGTACAATGATACCTAGATTTGGGGGCAAAGGGGCGGATATACCTGGTCAATATCCTCATCCCTGAAAGTCTGAGGTCTCCCAAGAGCCGCAGCAAGGTATTTGTCAAGCGTATACGCACACCAGAAGAGTCTTCGCCTATTCTCAAGATCTACATAATCAGTAGCCCCAGAACAGTCCCCGCGCCGGCTTCGGTGTAGTCCGATTGCGAGGGCAAGATGTGCTGTAGTTCCAAACAAACTCCAGCAGTGATTGATTCGAGACTGGGCAAGAAGGTAAAAGCACTGTCCCAATCTAGCCTGTACACTCGCCAGCCGCATGGCGCCGCGCTCTTTAGCAAGAAGCCGCTCGGCTGCGAAAAAGTACCGCGCACTACAAATTGTTAGCAAGCTTGGAGTATATGCTCGATCCTATGAGATGAGATAGTACCTGTCGAGTCGCGGAGTCTTGCTTCCGGGGGCCATATAAGCCTGCGACTGAGCAAACACGGATAACAGTAAGGCTGTTTTCGAAGCACCATCTTCCTTGTTGCGCAAGTCACCCCCAGTCTCATAAAAATCGTTCAGTATTTTCTCCAACGAGGGCCGATGTAAGTATCGATGTGTCGAAGCCGCAAACTCAAAATACCACTTCAACAGTCGTTCAGCGTCAGCTTTTGGCGGCAGCACAAAGAACGTATGGTCGTGATCAAACTCGGGTAATGGCGCATCGCCAAAGGTGAAGATGGAAGAGTTGTGAGATAGAAAAGTATTTTGATGCAGTCTCTTCTGTATCCGGAGAATAAGGGAGACACCTGATGAGGTCCCTACATAGTGGCCTTGCTGGTCGGTTTGCGTCGGCTCGGGAGATGATCTGGAAGCGGCTGCAGAGTCTACGGGAACAGCGAGTCTGTCACCGAAGATCTCATTCGGACGATCAGTATTCGGTGATGGAAGCGGTCTTTGGAACTGCAAGGGTGGAGTCGATGATTTGGTGGGGGAGGCATCGGCCGGCATCAAAATCCTCGGTCTCGTAGCTGATGTGAGAGCAGTCTCGTCGACGACAACCGACGGGAGTCTACCTCTGGTATACGATGCTGTAAATTCACACGATAGTCCAGCTCTCAGACAGAGCGGGCACGGACACTTGCCCGTACAGCGCGTCTTCTTCCTGGGAGAATGTTAGTCTGTAATATATATATATATATATATATATATACGATGCAATCATCTGGGCTTGAAATTTGGAATAAGAAGAAGATTGAACCAAAAAGAAAAACGACACAGAATCTCACGACTCACTTCTTACACCGATCACACGCCCTACTAACCCTCGTCCGTTCCCTATCCTCCTTCCTCCTCTTGGCCGGGGGACTCTTAACTTCACCACCCCCATGCTTCGATTCGCCATCCCCCTCCTCATTCGCACTCGCGTTCACATTCTTTTCGTTCAACCCCTGAAACGCAACCTGAGTATTCGGCGGCGATGCACTTGTCGCTTCCTTTGGATTTCCCGTGACATGGACCCACTCGGTCGAAGGATGAGGCACACCGGATTGAGACTGAGGCTGCACAGACGTCGCATCGTTTTCCATAGCGCGGATTGACTAAGGATGAGAAAATGGGGGGGAGGGGAGGGGAAGCGGTGGGCAAAGGTTGGTGGAAAAGCAGAGGTTTGGGTGCAAGTGGATTTCCGGATGGAGCCGCCCCGGATGTGGCCGGAAAAGATGGGCGTTTGCCAAGGAAGATACCCTTGTATAGATGGTCTCGTATTCGTATTCGTATTCGTATTAATATTGCCGGCCAATGACATCTGCGCTGCCCTTATATGTATACATATATTTGGCGATACTTTTTTGTCTTATTTTTTGCTCAAGATGAGAAACCATATTTTTCTTAATCAATGCTACACTGAGTCTTGCGTAGAAGCATTAAAAGTCTTCTCGGAAAACCTCTTTGCTCTCCATGCAATTCAGATCTGCACCCACCCCAGCGCATTAGAATCCCACTCCTCCACCAAGCCCAAGCCCAAGCCCAAGCCCAAGCCTACCTCATCTTTCACTGCCATCCCTGTATCCGCCCTACTCACCGACTTCGAAAACACCCTCCTCGACTTCATCGTACTACTCCTACTCGACCCCATCAAACTGCCCTCCATCGTGCTCATATCACTATTGGACCGACTAAAAAAGCCCGAGTCGATGTCGCTGAATTCCGACTTCCCTGGGCTCAGCATGGACAGTGTCTCATTCTTAAATTGGCGATGTTGGAGGGAGTGGGAGCTGAGTTCGCGGATGATGGCCCATCCGGAATTTGGGGATATGGGAGAGAGGGGGTATGGTGTGTGGGGGATGGATTCGACGTTCCAGGGAAGGTGGGTGTCCTCTTGTGCGTTTGGTTGTGGTGGTGATGTAGTTGTGGTTGTGGTGACGTCGGTTGCTGCTTCGATGACCTTGGTCGTGGGTGGCCTTAGGACCTCCTTGAGTAGCTCATCGGCTTCGTCGAGAAGAGTAAGCTTCACATGGCCTAATTTCTTTCGGTCCACAAGGCTCCACGTTGCTCCATTCTCAAGCAAATACCGCACCATCTCTTCGTCGCTGCGGATAGCGGCAGCTGCAAGTGCGGTTCGATAGCGACCACCGACAGTGTCCAACCTGGCACCTCTCTCAACCAACAGCTTCGCTATAACCGTTCGCCCACCAGCACAGGCGGCTTGTAGGGCTGTCCCATACTTTCCGCCACAGTGGTCGATATCAGCGCCGTACCACAGCAAGACCAAAACATTTTCTAGTTCTCCTTCACACGCTGCAGCCTGCAGAGGGGATGCATATATCTTTCCTCTCTCGTTCACGTCAGCGCCGCGTTCGAGAAGAAACTCGACCAAAGCGGCGTCATTGCCCAGCACCGCAGCGATCAGCGGACCTCCATATCTTCCACCCTTCGCTCTCACATCTGCGCCTCGATACACAAGGAAGCGCACCATTTCATCCTGATTCATAATAGCAGCGACCTGGAGGGCGCTCCCGAATTTCCCGCAATCAGGCGTGTTGATTTCAACACCGGCACGAAGAAGGATCCGCACCATCTGGAGCTCGTTTGCCTGAGCCGCGCATTGCATAGTTGTGCCGCAGGTTCCAGATGCATCTTTGACATTGACACCCTTTTCGATAAGAGTCTCCAAAATCTTCACGTTGGAGCCTTGGATGGCACCGAATGCCGCATTTGGATATCTCTTGTTTCCGAGATTGATATCAGCGCCCGCCTCCAGCAATTGCTCAAAGATTTCCATGTCTCCCTGAAACGCAGCCGCTGTTATTGCGGTACCATACCATCCACCGACCTTATTGACATCAGCGCCATTTGCGAGAATCAGCGTAATTTCTTCATCGCGTGTCGCCACGACAGCGTTCTGTAGAGCGTTTCCCCAGATGCCGTACTCCATGTTCGGATCGAAATCATGGTTGACCATCAACTGTCTGATGAGCGTATGACAGCAGCCCGATGGATCATCATCTTCATCATTCAGGCCCTTCAAGGTACCAAGTGCCTGTCCCATGACACTTCCAGCTCGGCTCCCGCCAATTACGTCGTTGCGGGCGCCAGCTTTATAAAGCGACCTGATAACAAGGTACCAGCCACGACGGTATGCGGCCTGAATAGCGGTATTGTAAAAGCCTCCAGTTATATTGGGATCGGCTTTAAATTTGAGTAGAAGCTCAACATTGTGTACTTCACCGCGAGCCGCCGCAGCTTGCTAAAAAACCGAGAAGGCCAAAGTTAGCGGAGCTTCTTGAAGTAAGAGAGCCAGGCGGGGAGCGTAGCTAGTAAAGATACATGTAGGACACTACTCTTCTGCAGTATTTTGCATACATGTTGCAGCACATGTCATAGTCCGTATTTACAAAACTTACCAAAGCTGTACCGAATTGCCCTCCACGCGCATTTGGATCCGCACCATTCTCCAAGAACCACTCAGTAAGGCCATTGTCGTCATCGCCATCGGCCTTACATGATGCATGCAACGGATAGGGAAATGCGTGTCTCAACTTCTGATTCATATCCGCGCCGTGCTTGACCAGGAGTTTGACAAGTTCCAGACTAGTGTCGAAGTCTTCCATACATACACATACTGCAAGAAGCGCGCTGTTGTAATGGCCGATGTCAATCTCATTCGCAATTGCTCCCGCCGTAAGAAGAATGCGAGCAACACCCAAGTGGCCCATGCATGCAGCAGATTGTAATGCTGATCCAAAGTATCCTCCTCTTTCATTCACGTCCGAACCCAGCTCGATGAGCACTTTGACGGTTTCCTCATTACCGCAATAAGCGGCTGCTTGCAGAGCTGAGGCGAAAGGGGCTTCCTCGTGTGGAACGCTGAGGTTGGCACCCAGACCAACCAGTTTCCGAACCAATTCAGAATGACCGTACCAGGCCGCATCCTGTAAAGCAGTCATGGTCGCCCAATCTAAGCCGTCCGCGATGTCATCACGAACATCCAAAGGTTCCGCAAAAATATTCAAATCGGCCCCGCGATCTATCAGCAAGTCGATCATGCCATCCTCGTTCTCCTCTGTAGCCATTTGTAAAGGACTCAAGAAGGCTGACTGTTGCGCGTTAATGTCTGCACCTCGTTCGAGCAGAAGAGTCGTACACTCTATATCGCCCTTCCGCACAGCATGCACAAGGGCGGATCCATGGAATTCCGAGCTTTCAGGCGATATTCCGTTGACATCTACTCCTGCGTTGAGAAGGGTCGTAACCATCTCGATTGTTTGCCCGCTGTCTGCATCGACAGCTGCGAGAAGAGCCGTGCCAAACCACCCTTCGTCGACCTCGTTGATTTCTGCACCCAAACTGATCAAACGTTGTACGAGCTCCGTGTGGCCCTTGTTTGCTGCTGCCTGTATAGCAGTGCAATAGGAAGCTGTTTTTGAGGGTTTCAGTCCGTCGATGTCAGCACCGTTATCGAGCAGAAGCTGAACCGTCTTGATGTGACCGCCTAAACTAGCTGCCACCAAAGCTCCCGTCATCTCTTCTGTTGGGCCAGATGGTACTCCGAGGTCAAGTAGTGCTTTGATCACGGACTCGTGACCATTAGAGGCAGCACAGATCAGTGCAGTGCCTTTGTCGGTGCTAGGGGCGTTCGGGTCCACACCAGCATCAACTAGTAGGGAGACGACGGCGACATGTCCTCGCAACGAAGCAACTTGCAAAGCATTTCCCCAACGGTCGTCAAAGAAAGTGATGTCAGCTCCCGCATCTAAGAGAGCTTCAACAATCTCCACATGACCTTCGGAGCTGGCTGCGCCCAGGGCGTTTTGATGCCGACCCCCTTTGGCGTTGACGTTCGCGCCCAGATCCAGAAGTAGCTCCACGGTTGACACATTGCCAGCAAGTGACGCAGAATACAAAGCATCGCTTGCTTTGTCGTCGTTGTCGTTGACCTTGGACCCATGTTGCACGAGCTCTTTGATTAGATCATTCATTCCAAACGCTGCTGCTGCTGAAAGTGGCCCGCCGTGCCTGCCACCAACGGCGTTGACGTCGGAACCGGCTTCGATCAAACGACGCACGATGTTGATGTTCTTGCCTACGATGGCAGATACAAGGGGTAACGCGAACCAACCACCGCAGCGATTAGCGTCGGCGCCGAAATCGAGTAGCACGTCGAAAGTCCGTTCATGTGCCTTCTCTGCGGCAGCTGCCAGAGGAGTCCCATATCTCGTGTCCACTTCTGCATGACTAGCGCCTTGTTCGAGGAGTAGTTTAACCGTGTCAGCTCGCCCTTCGAGCGCTGCGGCCTGAATAGCGGTGCCATTTCGCCCGCCACGCGCATCAATTTGGACGCCGTGAGCTAGAAGCAGTGGGATGACAGTCGTATGCCCTTTAGCTGCTGCGGAATAAAGAGCTCTTGGGAGTTCAACCTTCAACCCATGCTGCGTACAACTTCCCGGCTTCTTCTCACATCCGAGCTGGACTCGGTCTTCTTCTTCTTCTTGTTCTTCTTCTTCAGAATCTTCTTCTTGTTCAGAATCTTGTTCAGAATCTTCTTCTTCTTCGGAATCTTCTGTTTCAGAATCTTCTTTTTCAGAATCTTCTTTTTCAGAATCTTCTTCTTCAGAATCGCCCCACTCTGTATGTGCCTCTGCATATTCGAGGAAGACTCTGACAACGCCAGCATGTCCGTTCGTGGCAGCTGCTCTGAAGGATGCAGTCACCATTTGGACATCCGGATTCGTCTCTTGGAATATCGCAGCGGCTGCTTCTGTAAGTCCAAAGAAGGCCGCAACGAACAATGGGTCGCCACTTTTGCGGTAGAATTGTTTGCTATATTTGAAATGTTGGTGACATTCGAACCATGCATCAAAGTTCGCATGTGTCTCATCCCTTGAGTTGAGCAGTCGCATGGTCAAGTCGACAACCTGCTCTGGCTGGTGTCCATCCTTTTCGCTTCGTTGAGCATGAATTGCCCACGCCTCCGACGCGTAGCGAAATAGCTTGTATTCTTCAAGTCTCTCTTCAAATGCCTGCTTATCTGGCAGCGCTGGGTGGTTGAAGTCTTCGTACGAGAGATAGGTTAAGCAGACGGAGGCAAGATATGCTTCCACTTCAGTGTCTCCAATCCAGAAAGCTGGCTTGACATCCTTCAAGTCGTCGGAAACCAGAAATTCCTTCACCGAGTAGTGAGCGAGGGAGATGGCTCGATCGGGAGACACAGTGACCAGGCCACCAAGTTGTTCAAGGATGTCTTCCGGGTCATTGTCAACAGCATCGAAGTCCATAGACGTGTCGTCATTCTCGGGGTCCACAGCAATGCCCTCAGCAAGCTCGTCCAGCGTTGGTTTTCGAATGCCCCTCACTAGCCAACATAAGATCTTTCGAACAGTATCTGTATCATCTGGATATTCGTCTTCGATCCGCCGCAGAATCCTAATGTAGGTTTCTTGCAGCGTCTTGGGTAGATTTAGCAAGGCTACCCGAATGGCTTTGTCATTCCTTAGCTTGCAAAGCGCCTCGATTTGACACTTGGCCCATTGAAACATCCCCTTCGATCCATCTACTAGACTGTCACGAATGACCAGCTCAAGACCCGGATCGCGCAACTTTAGTCTACGCTGAGATATCTTCGCGGATAGCTCAGAAGTGATGAAGTTTTTGATGTCAGAGGCAACATCATTCTGCTCGATGGAGGTTCTGGGAAGGCCTTCAAATGCTCGGGCTATGGGCAGCTCGTTGCGACTCGTGATCAGAATTTTGAGTGATCTGCATTGTTGGTGCAGCAACTTGAATGCGTGGGTGAGGCAGTCTATGTTCTTTACACCAGCTTCGTCCAGCGCATCCACGACAATGATAGCAGAGTCCAAAGTTCCGTTCACAAAGGTGCCGAAATTGCTCAGCAGCTCATCAAAATCAGCAGTAAATGCTGACGTGTCTTTGTACTGTTGAAGAAAGAACTTCTCGATGGCTGCATACACTTCTTTGTTTTGCTTTCCGAGAGTAGCGAGGATGGTTCCCAAGACTTTAGATGGTTCTTGTTTCTGGGCATCTTTGTAGTCGCAATAGAAGTATGCGAAGTTGGTCGTTTTACTTTGCACGTTGTCCCGAAGATAATTGATGATGCTGGATGCTAGAACAGTCTTTCCGGCGCCCGGTATCGCATTCAGCCACAGGAAAGAGTTGTCTTCGTGGAGCCACTTTTGAAATATTCCACCTTGCAGAAACCAGTTTCCAGAGTCACCATGTCGTAAGTTCGCGGCCGCCTTATGATTCGTAGTAATATTGGCAGGGGAGAGCCATTCGTTAACTTTAGCCATACTCTGGTCGTCGATGAATTCGGCTAGGACTCGCTGGGATGCCTCAGCTTGGCTCCATCTTACATGGTCCCTTCGGCGCTCTTGGTTGGCAAGTTCCTTTTCGGCGACATCGGCCTCGGTCTCGATAGCGACGACGCTCGTTGCAATACGTTCTTTGATGGACCCAAACTCGACGTCGAAAGGATGCCACAGTATCCGCAGTGAAGTGGCAAATCCGACCGCGTGCTTCATGGACAGGATGCCACGAGATCGCTCTTTTCCAACACGGAAGACTTTCTTCGCCTTGGTAGCAAACTCAAACATATCCTTGAAGACTGAACTAACAGCTTGTTGGAGCCTGGTATTTTCGGGATATAAACGCAGACATCTTGGGATTCTGTTCAAAATATCACCAAGCTCTTCGAGCATACTGGAAAGTCTTGCAAAATACTCTCCAAATTCCTTGGCGAGCTGTAAAATGGCGAATTGACACGTGAGTAAAGACTTTTTTTACTCGTTGGTGAGGGGTTACTCACATGGAGGACAATCCGTATGGAACCCCAGAGTGGGCATAGTATGTCGTTGCTATCTTACTGTCAGTCTCGGAAGTCTTGACCACTGCCGTAGTATTCACCTATTCGCAAAAACGTCTAACGCGTGTCCATATTGCTCAACTCCTGCGATGAAAGGCAGAACGCTAGCAGAGGCTTTTCGTGACCATGAAACATCTATGTGCTTGTGCTCGGCGCACTCGACCTCTTGCAGAAGCGATGTAGAGATACTGGCTGCCTGGAAAAGCTTCTTCTCATCTGCGGTCAAGGAATCGAAGAACTCTTTCGTGAGGGCTTCTCCCAGCTGGACGATGGGCTGTTTATTTTTGATTGCAACCATTGCTGCGGGGGACGATGGGCGCGAAGGAACATGAAGGAAAATAGAAGTAGCGAAAAGAGAGCCAGAGAAGAGAAGAATAATAAGAAGGGGCAAGAGGAAGTGGAGGTATTAAGTTTGACGAGATACTCGACGCTCGTGGGGGCCAAAATGAGGAGGCGCAAAAGACTCGTTCTGATAGGCCAGATTGAGTTAAGGGGAGGTAAGCTGCCTGGCTAATTTTCCAGAAGTGGTTAGTGAGACTGTACCTACATGGCGTATGTACAGTGTTTGGTTGCCATGATCGAATGGACAACAGTGAATTGTCCTAGACCAGCCCCAGTATTATACAGCTGAATTCCATACTATGGGCGACAGTCCAATGATCAACGCAGCAGCGACTGACACTGCATTTTGTCACCTGCAACAGTGTGCATACTCGTTATGGGCGCTTGAACGGGGGACTTTGATTGAGAAACAGCAGGGGTGTGCCACCTGATGAATAAAAAAAGTCTTGTCGATAATGTTCATGTGGCCATAGTAGCATGGAATAGAGGATCGCCGTATATGTCAATATGTCAGTATGTATGTATGTACATACACAAGATGATGTCGAAGGCGCACCTACCAATGTATTATAAATTCCCCGCTATTAATAAACGCGCGGTACTAAGCCCCTCCTTGGCACCCCTCCTTGACATCCCTCCTTGGCACATGGCACCCCACCCACCGTCAGCACCCTAATATCCAACGCACAGACTGAAATTAACACTGTATGTACAGCATGTAACCAAGTCTAACCGACACGCTCTTCTTCTTCTACCGGTGTCAACTTGTGCCGGAAACATGTGCAAATATGTGACATGTAGACCATTTCCCCCCCTACATGTATTGTTCATGGAGAGCAGGCAGGATACAGCCGTCAGTGTGGAGGAATAGAATAGAAGGGTGTTTAAAGAAAGAGAAAGTCAGAGAAGTGCTCGGGGGGGAGATTGGGGGTCAGATGAGGTTAGAAGTTTAAGAATGGGCATCATGGATTCCATGTGGAGTGTTTGGAGGAGAATACGCCCTGGTTGAAAGAGGGGACTGAAGTGGGTTGAGCGATTCAGCGACAATGGATGGGCTTGGGAGGAGATGTGATGGTTGTTTGTTGTAATCTTCGGTTCGAGATACTCTCTGCTCTCGGGCTTTGTTTGGGATAGATGTGGTTGCGTGTTTCATCATACATGTTAACTTTGCTCTTGTTGCAGTGTCCTCGAGCTGCAAGGTCAGATAGTCTGGTGTGTTGATATCTTAAAGTGAAGCCTCGATCTTCTGGATCCTCGAAATCGTCTTGTCCCATTTCTCCCATTCGCCCTCTGGCAGCTTACCCTTCAGTGGCAGTCGTCCACCTTCCAGCGTGCCCAAGCCCAGCACACGCTGTATTCCCTCCTTGATTCCAACAATACCCCACTTGCCAACAAACTCTTCTGCTGTGCTCACAGCGTACTGCAGTGTCTTGATCTCCTCGTGCACGCTTGGCTCAATGGGTCGCTTCTCGGCCAAAGTCAGAAGCCTCGACACGGTTTTGGGATAAATCGCCGCCAATCCATCAATGACACCCGCAGCGCCGAAGAAGACGATCGGGGCTAGTTGTTGTCCGAACCCGCTGAAGACCTTGAACTTTTCATGGTCGATTTCTGGGTCGAGCGAGACCTGGACGTGGTATGAAACGTTGCCATGTGACATCTTGCAGCCGACGATGTTGGGGTGCTGCGCGAGGATGTTATAGGATTCGGGGGTAACAAGGAGGTTGTTCGAGACGCCGGGATAGTTGTATCTATACCATGAATCAGCATCCACCCTGCCATTCATCCCATTCATCCCATCATCTTTCCACTTACACCAGAATCGGTATCGGCGAGTTATCTGCTACAGCCTTGTACCATTCAATCACGTTCTCCTGGTTCGCCGCAGCACCAAAGTACCCCGGAGCCAGCACAAGTCCCCATTGTGCGCCCGCCTTCTTGAAATCCTCCAACCACTCAAGAGCCTCATCCACAGAGTTTATCAGCACACCCCCCATGATGGGGTAGTCGGGGAAGCCCGCGGCATCTAGTCCCTTGCGTACGCCAGAGACCAAGTCGAAGCGTTCTGACCGTGACAGGTGGATTGCCTCCCCAGTCGAGCCGAGGAGAACGAGTCCACGGATGCCATTTTTGGCTAGATGGACGGAATGCGAGATTTGGGTTTCGACGTCTATGGCGGGTTGGAGAGTGGATGGGGTGGCGGGCTTGAAGAAGGTTGGGACGGGCACGAAGACGCCGGTTGGTGGTGAGGAGACCATGATGTATGTATGTATGTGATCTGGCGGGGCGGGTGGCTCGTGCGTAGAAATGCTATGTTGGCTGAGTCTGTAATAAACGAATAATAATTAATAGTTATCTCCTACAACAGATTTCACAAAAGATGGATCACACAACTAAAACTAAACATCATCATCGCGAGACACGATGCGCCCTTTTGTTGTCCCTCCCTTCGGTGCATTTCCACCGAGAAACCGAGGCTAAGAGCTATACCCTTGTACTAGTGGGACATCATCACTGCGATGGAACCCCGCGCCCGACCTCGGATGGTAACAAGAAGGCCCTCGAGCTCGATTATCCGTCTGTGAAATGTCACGGGACGTCAACAATGCGGATTTGGAGTTTGCATGTTTTCAATTTCCGAGTCGAGTGCTACAAATCCGCCTCTGTCAAGCAACGTATCAACATCTCCTACATATTCCTCATCTGCAATCCTTCCGAGTTTGACTATAATACGACTTTCACGTACTCTAATAATTTAAACAGTCAACTATGGGTAAAATCGCGAGCATCGAGTATTTCCGTGTGCCTCCAAGATGGTTGTTTGTCAAAATCACAGACGATGCAGGGAATACTGGATGGGGAGAAGCATCACTCGAGGGCCATACTCAGGCAGTTGAAGGGTGTCTAGATGCATGGGCCGAGAGATATGTTGGCTTTGAGGCCGAGTACGCCGTTCTTTTCCTATCAAGACATTACAAGTTCCATCATCTGATCCATCCTCAGCGATATCGAACACATATGGCAAATGTGCTGGCGAACAAGCTTTTACAGAGGAGGCCCCGTCTTCATGAGCGCACTATCCGGCATCGACATCGCATTATGGGACTTGAAAGCCAGAAGGCTCGGTGTGCCCATCTACCAGCTACTGGGAGGCAAAGTACGGGACAAGTTGAAGGTATACGCATGGATAGGAGGAGACCGTCCCGCAGATGTTGGAATACAAGCGTAGGCATCTCACCATGGTCCCCAAGAAATCATGCGCTAACCTATTTCAGACAAGCTCGCAGTTCTCAGGGATTCACCTCTGTGAAGATGAACGGTACAGAAGATCTCGGCTGGCTTGACTCACCCTCCGCGCTCGAAGACTGCGTCGAACGACTCAAGACCGTGAAAGCGCTCGGCATGGACGCGGGCATCGATTTCCATGGGCGCGTGCATAAGCCCATGGCAAAGCAGCTCGCCAAAGCCCTCGAACCGCACCATCCCCTTTTTATCGAAGAACCTCTTCTGTCCGAGCATATCGAGGGCATCAAAGGTCTCGCCCAACTTACTTCCTGTCCGATCGCGCTCGGGGAGAGACTGCATAGTAGATGGGACGTGCGGCCCTTCCTCGAAGCCGGCTGTGTGGATATCTTACAGCCAGACGTTGCACACTGCGGTGGGATTTCAGAGATGAAGCGCATAGCAGGTATGTGCGAAGCGTACGACGTCGCTTTGGCGCCCCACTGCCCTCTTGGACCTATCGCATTAGCAGCTTGCATCCAGGTCGATGCCACTTCTGCCAACTTTGCCATTCAGGAGATGAGCTTGGGCATCCATTACAATGCTGGTGCGCAAGACTTGACGAGTTATACGAAGAATCCTGAGGTTTGGAAAGTGGAGGGTGGATATATTGAGCTGCTGAAGGGTCCAGGGTTGGGGATTGAGATTGATGAGGAGCAGATTAGAGAGGCGGCGAAAGAGGCAAAGGCTTGGGTCAGTCCGGGGTTTATTGGGCCTGGTGGGGAGGTTCGAGAGTGGTAGATCGAATGTCGATGAAGATGTGGTGTCTATAGAGCATAGAACGGCCTACCTAGAAAGGATATGGTCCAAGAACCATTTCATCCTCAGACCCAGACTTCGACGCTAGACCGCATGCGACGGTAACTTTGCGCTACAAGGCCTCAACCTCAGTCCAACTCTTCCTTACGTCTATTCTCAACTTTAGCCCAACCTCCGTATTTGACCTTTGACCCACAAGCATCAAGATCGCCCAAGATCTGAGCGCGACAGTGGAAGCATTTCGTAGCACGTAGTCTCAGCCATCTTTCACAATTCCATGTCGCAACACAAGCGGGTGTCTCTGGCGAATTGGACGGAATGATCGAACCATGAAGCCAAAAATGGTGTATAGGCGCAGGAAGAAAGGTACTGCACGTTTGCCTCGACGAAAGTCTCCAGCCGAACAGCGCATCAGTACGCCCAACTCCAGGGTGGCGCTATATCAAAGCCGTTTCGAATAATGCAGTTGAGACCGAAAGTGGAAAGTCTTGCCAAGAGGCTGCGAAGTCGATTGCGGTCGTTTGAGTGGTGCTGGAGGATACTTATACCCAGGGGAAAACATGCTCAGAAACGCCGTTCCTTGTGAAATCGTTGGCAAATGAGATTTCGTCGTTACACCGACATCAAGTATTTGGCCTGTACTCGGGCCTTTGTATTCAGTGAGAGTAAGACCACTCTGGATTTGGCCCAGCAGCACGACTACTACATACCGTACACCTCACCCTTCAATAGATTTCCGACCCTCGGAACAAAGTGCGACACATGATCTTCAAAGACCAGCGTTTGATGTGCTTCGTTGCGGAAATTTGTTCGCTTCAGCGAGGATAGATGAGATGACAGGTGTGACAGGCGGATGACAGGGTTGACAGGTTCACGCCGTTAATGCTAGTACGCGTTCGTGAAAAGGGTTACGCCGTCGATCGTGAACAGACCTCGATTTGTGGAGAATATTCAATGTGCGAGTTCAAAGACGATGAAGGACGTTGGAGACGCGTATGCACAGACGCCGGACTTGCGTGCGTCATCTATCCTACCTTTGTACGAACGTCCGAGGTCAGATCTACATATAACCCCCCATGTGCTAATTAACTAGTGTGCCGCTGTTTGAAAAAGGAAAGACGCGTGGGTGACATTGTTGGTGTAGGGCTGAAACGTGCGCATGATCTGTTTTACTCGCCCATAGGCGACTGTGTTGCAGAGTGAAACGTGCGTGTTCAGGCGTGGACATTACGGTGACTTGAACAAGTTGAGGAATCAAGCACCTTAGCAATGGGTCTTGTTCAACGTATTGTATGTCCTAAACATTTCGATTTACAGTGGTATGAATTGAACTCGAAATCGTCGCGTCTCCTCTGGGTATCGTATATTTCGCAGCATGTATGCATTCAAGGCAAAGTTCCAGATCGTGTATCTCGTTACGCCTCTTGCTTAGACACCTTCTCTTCGCGTACATATTTTATCGTCTCTTTCCCTCTCACCTCATGGCCACGTGAATGACGTTCCCAGCATTGCGACTCCTGCGACGACAGCTGCATACATGAATCGCCCGTCCATGCTCTTAACACCCTGCGCGCCATTAGCCGTCTCTCCAATATCCCCACCACTATTCGTATTCGAGTTCCCATTCGGATTAGCTTTTCCATTTCCACCAACCTGACCCCCGTTACTTCTCTGCGAGGTTTGGATTGGAATGTCTTGGATCGGCTGACCGGGAGGATTGCTCACGCTGGCGATGAGCGCGGTAATATTCATTAGCGGATTTGAGATACTGTCGCAGTTCACCCTTCCACCGTTTGCTCCATTCAGAGGCCCCGGCGGCGGTTTCGTAAGAAGTTGGCTGGCACCGGGGAATTGACTGATGCTGTTGGTGACGGAGATTGGCAGATTGAATATCGAATAGAAATCATTTCCATCAAGGCGGAAGTTCTGATGTATCGAGATATTGTAGTCGCCACGTGCTGTGGTGCCAATATCCTCTTTTCCGTCGCCGACAAGACAATCCGGCCACTCGAAGTTGATGTGCTTGACAGTTGAGCCGGGCTCTTGATTCATGATGTTTGCGAAGGGTGGAGTCGTGGTCGTGATGTTGGAGATTGTAAAATTCTTCTGCATGTCGTTGCTGGTCAGGAAGAGGGTGAAATTAAACACTTGGGTCAGAGAGTCGGCGATACTCCGGGGTGGTACAGGGAGTTTGCCGTCGCCGGAGACATCGATGGCGATGTGGAGGAAGTCGCCGCCCATGGGTGTGAATGGTTGTGGCTGGATTCGTTAGCTATGACCCATTTTCACATCTTGCCATGTCCATGCTGTCTATTTCTCCACTTACAGCTAGTATTATGCCGAGTCCAGGTGTGAAAACTCGTCCATTGACGATGTTGAAGGCACTCTTGTCGGGTCCGTTATTATTATTGTTGTTCTGTCGTCCTCGTAGCATCTGCTGTTGCCGTGCTCCACTATACTCTCCCAGCATCTGTGCCTGCACACCTCCCCATATTAAAAGAGTCGAAAGAAGGAAAACAGACTGGAAGAATGATGATGGTTTGATCATTGCTCAACAATGATCACATTCTCCCAAGTCGAAAGGGAGTAATAGCAGACTAAATCAAAGGAACAGAGCACATCAGGAACAGGAGCGAACGGCTTGGGAGATGTACATAGGCTGTAGGTTCCGAGTGCCGGATCGGCTGGTTGCCTGAGCTTTCGCATGATGGAGAATGAGGGGGCATGAACAGCATACGTGCTTTCAACATCGGTAATGAGGCAGGGACTATGAATGGCGGGTTAGTTCTAGGCTGAAGTACATAGATGTGGGGGTTCTGAGACATGGTATGTAGGAGATGAGGCGGCCGACGTCGATTCATGCCTGACCTGGATATGGTGCCATGCTCTACGCTAACCTTCGTTGGACTAGTCGGCACCCTTAGCTCGCTCTACACTAACCTTACATCCTGTCAACATTCAACCTCATCAATCCCATCTCGACTCCATTGCAACTCATCAATACTCTTACACTGACTGTTTTCGCTTACAGCAACGATACTTGAGACTTTACCAGAATAAGTAATACTTCCAACCCCTTTCCCTCGACCTCCCCGATCTGCTAGACGAGAATCAGGGCTTCTTTCGTCTATTCTCGGGCGTGACTTCGACGACGAGTTATTCGAGTCCAGTGATGATGATGAAGAAGACTTTGAGCAGACTTGAATAGTAGAATCCATTTAGTCAAGTCATAAACTAGGGCAGGCTTTTTATTATAAAGTAGCATATGTCGAGCTGTAAGCCACTAAATGCGGTAGAGTAGTTTCATTGCTACACAAAGCTTTGCTGAGCATTCCAGAACCTTCCCATTTGTGACCTCGTGATATTTACATAATTCCCCAGACTCCTTGTCCCTCTAATCCTAAGCACGATGCGCCTTTTTGTGCACAAATATTCAACCTCACTCCCCATCTGCCCATATTACCGGGGCCCAAGATGCATATCCTTTAACCCCATTATCGCTCTCAACAAACACACGGGCCCGGAGGCGGTTTCGGCACAAACGTAGCATTTCGACAAAACGGCAGCAACTCGGTTCCCGGCGGCCACATCTGCTCAAAGAACCAGCAGTCCTGGTATCGTTCGAACACGCCGGGGCCAGCGGGCGCGTAATTGTTATTCTCGAGAAACATCCAGCGACTGGACAAGAACACGGATTAGCATTCCATTTTCCATCAATGTCGACAATGGGGTGGAAAACAATGGAGTGGGGAGACGTGTATATACGGGAGAGGGTTCTGGAAGGAGTGGAGCATTGTACTTGGGTTGTTGCATGTCGTCCACGGCGCACCATATCCACGCTATGTCACCGAGTTTGTACTCGCCGACTTGCGGACATGTAGCGTCCGGGCAGGCGTATTGTGGTATTGGGGCGTCTGCTACGGTGCAATTGAGTGACGCGCTCGTGCTTGCTAGAAGTGAGGAGGCGACCAGAAGGAACAAAGTAGCTGGGTTGAACATGGCAAAGGTGGGTGCCGTGGAGGGTCAGCGGGACGGAGTCTAGAGATGCTGCAAAGGGCGAAAAAGATGAAGGAAGAGGAAAGATTCATCATATACATACACTACCCCAACACTCTGGTCTCCCCGAGTTCTCAATCCCGATTCTAAATCCTCCCTTCATGATATGCCTACCCCGATCCAAGTTCTAACAATCCCGACCCCGTGTCCATTGGCACATCCCCCACCTCGAAGCCAACTACAGCCGTGACCCAAGCCCGCTGTAAACCTGTCGTTACCCCATATTCCAAGCTTTTCACTATCGGATCCCGGCGATACATCTCATGGTGTTGCATTTAGCCAAAATACAACGTGTTTTTAAACAACTCTTGGCGTATCAGGATCCCTGTTTGCCAGCCAACCGGCCAGAATAGGAAGTCTGTGAAATGGGGTGTGGATCACTGCGCGTTTAAGCTTAATCTGCGAGAGCGGGGTGGCACGAGGGTCGTGCGTCGGTGGCGAAAAGTTCAAGCTTTTGAACGTTGCATGTTGGAGTACATGTATGGTTGGGGAGCCTAAGGATTCCATGTTTGGTATGAGATTCGGGAAAGGATAGAGGCAGCCATACACTGGTTGCCAACGGAGTTGAGACTTGCTTCTTGGACGCTTTGCTATGAATGACATGTCTTAGTGGGAACAAAATAGAGAGAGAAAGAAAGGCAAGAAATGAAGATAGAGATGGCAAGTGAAGCAAGTAAAGCTTTTGATTTTGATCTTGGATAGATTCGATGTTCTCATGTGTTCAGGCAATGTTCCCGATATTGCCTCATGCTCAGCCTGCCGTGTCAAAGCGTTAGAGGGTTGCCACCCAAATGCTGGCCCCTTGAAGGCATCCTACATTACCCTTTGTAGATCCTGGAATCACAAACCTGACGCCGCTAAAGAGTAAAAATGAGGGGCAAGTGCAGAGGATGAAAGGAAAGGGTATCCAAATCGACTATGGCATCTCCTCCGTCTTCGCTCTCTTCCCATGTGCTCCCTCGTCTTCCTCCTCAAGCTTCCTCTTACTGCTTCCGGTCTCTGTCGAGATAGATGTAGCAGGTGCAGGTGCCTTCTTCTTCGTTCTTACAAGACCCGTGACGTCGTTCGCAGACTTGGTCGCCTCCGCAAGCTTCGTCTTCTTTGTTGCTGGATCTGCACCGAGAAGACCGCCCAGGAGACCTTGAAAGACTGAGGGATCGAAGCTATCCACTTGCTGTTTTGCAGGATCTGTTTGCAGATCCGTGAGCTGTATGCATCAGTACAATGTCATTAGATGAAGCGTCTGCCAGAACTCACCCGAGTTTTCATGTCCTCTAGTATCTCCTTCTTGTCTTTGATAATAGCGGCCTTCTCCTTTTTCTCCTCGGCCGTGAGCGTACCCGACTCTAGACCCGTCTGTTCTCGCTTTATCCGTGCCTCGAGACTCTGGACCGTAAGTTCTGTGTGCTTTGCAGCTTCCTTCCGAAGTTCATAGTCGATTGATTGTTCTTCAGACGGTGCTCCTCCATTCGCAACCTTCTCTTCTTCTTGTCCAGCCTCCTCCGCGGGCACCCTATTTGAGGCGAACTCGAGCGCTAGAGATAGGGAGTAGTGCGCCTCCATTACATTTTCGTGGTCGAAAGGGTTCAGTTCCTCTTGTAGTGCAAGTGCAGAACGTGCATCGGAGACAGCGTCGTGAAAGCGCTCGTTTTCGAGAGAGATATCGACAAGGAAGCCGTGACAGTCCGCGATCTTTTCTTTGATCGCTCTGGCTGGTGATGTGAGCTCTGCTTTGCCTTTACCCTTGCCCGCGCTATCCCCGCTATCTTGTGCCTCCAGTTGCTTGCTGTATAGCACGCGCGATAGCTCGAAAATCTCGTATGCATCTCCAAAGTCATCCTGCTCCTCCTCGCCGTCGCCAGCCTCCGCATCCTCGTCTTCTTCCTCCGAGTCGGTCCAATTTCCATCGCCGGTCAACTGAAAATATGGTTTGGATGCGGCGCTTTCCTCCTTCTCCTCTGGAATTGTTCCATTTGTAGGCGCACTGGATCCTTCACCCGCCGCCTGCTTCTTCGCCTTTTTCTCTGCCTTTGGTTTCTTCTTTTCCTCCTGCGCGACCTTGTTTCCTAGCACGTCGCTCTTCGCGATGGCGACCTTGTACAATGCGCGACCATAGTAGAATAGCAGCTCAGCATTCTCAGGCGCCATCTCGCCATTGAGAGCAGCCTGTATCTCAACTGCATCCGCATAGTGATCTGCTGCGCCAGGGTAATTCTTGAGCGAGTATTGCAACGAGGCAGCTCTGGTGAGCTCGTCAAGCTTCTCTTTCGTCTTGGGCAGTTCGTCCACGGGCGAGGCGGGCGCAAAAGAGGCTTCGGTCATTGCGAGGGTGTGTTTCGAGGGTGTGTTTCGAGGGTGCCGGTAATGAGAAGTCCGGGTATAGTCGATGTAACGTGGGCGAAGACGTTGTAGAGGGTTGTTTTTGCGTTGTGTTAGATTGTCGCGTGAGTAAGAGAGGTCAGTCGTTTGCGCCCGCGGGCAGTTAGGCGCATGGGAAAAGATGTGAGCTCGGACCTTCCCAGGTCGCGCGACGCGAACGCGTCCACTGGGATCAATCAATTTATCGCAACCTTAATTACGCTCGACTTCAGTGTATACACACTTTGCAATATTTTGCTTGTATTTTACAGTAACAACAATGTTCCCCAAACCCGGAAGGCCGTCGGTGCTTGCAGAGAATCCGATACCCTCGTCGTCGCCCGCATTCGGCACTCCCGTCCATCCCATCCCACCCCGCAGAACAGCACCGATCAAAGCACCGCCCATCCTCAAACCTGCAAAACCTACCGTACTTCCTATTCTCCTCCCGCCAGCGACATTGCGACCTCTGGCATTCCGCACGTTCACGAAGAAGCATAACCTAACCCTTACATCTTCCGCTCTACAAGCATTAGCAACCTTCATCGGACGACAATGTGGCTCGGGATGGAGGGAGGAAGGGCTCGCAGAGAAGGTCCTGGAGGAAGTGGCAAAGAGTTGGAAGAAGAGCGGGGGCCAGGTTATCGTTGATGCAGACGGCGAAATGCTGAAAGGCATATTGAAGACATTGGAGGGCTCCATGAGCGGGGGTAGGTTAAATCAAGGCTCTGGGCTGAGCAGACAAGTGAGCTTTAACTTTACTGCGGATGCGAATGCGCAAGACCTGAATGCACTGGGAGCTAGACCGGCACTGGACACCCATAGTAGCTTCGGCATATCAAGTTTGGAGGTGGAAGACAAAGAGAAGGATGAAGAGGAGGATTCATTGAAACATCCCAGAGAGTGGATTAAGGTCATAAACGCCTTCGACCAGCCAAAGCTGATCTACAACACCTCCCAGAGGCATTTCGAAAAGTGAGATATGCTTCCCAGGTAGAATAGTGCCTCGCTAAGAATACTAGATCAACAACCAAGCCCTCACTCTTCCCCGACCCATCACACAAAACAGACCTCTTCCGCCAGCGTTACCACGTCGTCCACCAGCGTATCCTCCGAAATGAAGCTTTCCAGACACCGACATTCTCTGGCGCACGATCTGCAACGTTGAACCGCTCTGGCTCCGTTACCAACACTCAACCTAACACAATAACACCCATTGCCAATCTGCTAGGTCGAAGTGGAACCGGTCATATGCTCCTAAGCATGCTCACAGTATCTCCTGCAGGTGCTCTGTCTCTATCCGATCTCACAGGTACAATAGCGCTCGATATCCAACATGCGCAGCCGTTTCCCCCGACAGGCGCATATTTTACTCCGGGCATGATTGTATTAGTGGAAGGAACCTACGAAGAGGATTATGGGAATCTAGGGGATGGCTCCTCGTCTACTCTGGGCAACACTGGCGGGATTGGCGGCACAATAGGGGGAAAGTTCATCGCTTTCTCAGTTGCGCATCCCCCAGCGGAACGCCGGTCAGCGACATTGGGTAGCACTGCGGACAAGACCGCGAAGACAGATATCACAGGCCCAGCAGCTTTCGGCTGGACCGACTTCATCGGCGTAGGCTCGGAACGTGCGACTGGGGCACGAATGTCCCGAATCGCATCGAGACTTCTCCCGCCCACCACTGCACATAACATAGTTCTAGCGTCTGATCTTCACCTCGATATCCCTGCGACATTAACAGCTCTCCGCACGCTCCTCCGCACATACTCTCCGGACCCGATAGATCCACATCCCGTATACCCTCTCGCGATCATTCTAATGGGAAACTTCAGCTCCAAAGCCAGTCTCGCAGGCGTGCCCAGCGCAGGAAGTATAGAATACAAAGAGCACTTTGACGCACTCGCTTCTGTACTAGCAGACTTTCCTCAACTGATTGCACATACCAGTCTCGTGTTTGTACCTGGAGACAACGACGCATGGGCGAGCGCCTTCTCGGCAGGCGCCGCAACACCCTTACCGCGCAAACCTGTTCCAGCCCTTTTCACGAACCGCATACGAAGAGCAGTTGCAGAAGCTAACCGAGAAGTCTGGGGCGCCGGAAAGGCGAAGGGCAAGGAGGGTGATGTCATTTGGACAAGCAATCCCTCTCGCCTCACCTGGTTTGGAGTGAAGGGGGAAATGGCAATTCTACGCGACAATATTGCCGGCCGGCTACGCAGAACGAGTATACGGTTCGGCGCACCCTCCCAAGATGCGGACGACGAAGAACTTCCAGACGCCTCCATGATACCCCAGAACAGCGAGACGCAAGAAGCCATGGACATTGACATATCTCAAGCTGCCGATGCCCCGCCTCCAACCCAAGAACAGGTCGACTCGGAAACGCTGACAGCGAGAGCGTTAACGCGGACACTCCTTTCACAATCCTATCTTTCACCTTTTCCGTTGTCTGTGAGGCCGCTGCACTGGGATTATGCACATACACTGAATCTATACCCGCTGCCTACTGCGGTTGTACTTGCAGACTCCGAGGCGCCACCGTTTGTTGTCAAATATCATGGGTGTACGGTCATGAATCCGGGGTCTATTGACGAGAGTGGAGGACGGGGGAGAAGAGAGGGAAGGGCGAGATGGGTGGAGTATGATATCGGGACAGGCACTGGAACTGTAAGAACAGAGGAGTGATGCAAAGACCTATAATTGGGGGCTTGGATATCTGAATAAGCATGAGCGATGTGTATATGAGTATAGAACGACGCTAGTTATAGGTAATGGAACAATGGCTACATCTACGTATAAAACTCGCACAACTAGGCGATGGTCCACTAAGCTACAGTATAATACCGCAAATCCCCAGTTCTTCCCGTAAAAATGCTGATTCTCTTGCTTCAGGACCGATATATAAACCTTCTCAAAGACTTCTGCCAAAATCACTACGTCGTCTACATTACCTCTTCGTCATGTCATGTTATGTTGCTATGGAAAGGACTGTATAGCTTCAGTATATATTATCAAACTCCCCTGATTCTAGGTAGCGTTGTATAGCTACCAAAAGGCTTCCCGACCCCCTCTCACCTCACCGTCAACAGTCAACAGTTTCACGCCTTTCACTGCCTTGTATCTACAAGACCTCAGCCACCATGCTTTCTCTCTCCTTCCAACACATCCTTGACGTTGCCGGTACGGCTTCAGAGCTTCACCTTTCTCTTGATCTCCATTCACCTGCGAATGTGATTGCAACCGACTACACAATCTCGTACTCCCGCCCACCTGATCTTGCACTTCCATTCACCCTCAGCCGGCTCGACCTTCGCGCCTGGTTAGCGCGTTTTGCGCTCTTCTCACCTAGTATAAATTTCTGTCCTCTCTCACTCTTCCTACTCCACAACCTTCCACGACAATAACTACCACCGCAAACTCTGTCGGCATCAAATCACACCCGTACAGCCGCGAACATGTTGTCGTTTCAAATCATCATGCCCTTCTTGCTGCTTGCAGCTCTCTTCTTCATCTGCGCTTCGACCCTCGCTGCCGCCGTCGAGACCGCTACTGCTTCTGCTCCTGCGCCGTCTTCATGGTCTTTCGGCATCTCCTCGCCGCTAGACTGGTTCTCGAGCTGGCTGCCGACCTGGATCACCGTTTCCTGCTTTCTCCTGGTCCTCTCTGCCTTCATGTTTAGCCCGCGTGGATCTCACCTCGTTGAGGCCGCCTTCTACAGCCTGGGTCAATGCATCAAACTCCTCCGAGAACTAACTTCAAATCTCTTCGACACCCATCGCGCCGAGCGAGCCGAACAGGAACGCGATGCCTCAAACCTTGCCCACGGGCGCGCACTCCAAGAAGCCACCACCGTCAAGAAGACCAATAAGGAGCTCGCGAGGCAACTCAAGGCCGCCCGTGCTGGCAACGACTCTCTCCGAAGCGTGATCCACGAACTTGAGCAGCCTGTTGATGTGAAGCGGCTGAAGGAAAATGTCGTTGGTCTTACTGCTCAGCGTGACAAAGCTGTGCACTCCGCTCGCGAACAATTCAGAGAAGCAAAGGCCGAGATGCAGCGGGATCTGGACATGGCCGTCGCGAACGCAAACATGTTCAGCGATGACTTGAAAGAGTCTGAGCGACAGATCAAGGTACTGAAATCTGAACTCCACTACGCGAAAGCTTCTTCCAAGCGCGACAACGCTGGCACCCAAGACCTTCTCGACCAGATTCACGACCTCAAGAAGGCCATGATCGACCAAAAGACGGAATCCGACGAGGCTATGACCCTTATCAAGGAGAAGCATCAGGGTGAGCTCAACACCGGCTTGTTCCTTAGCCCGATCTTCACTCAGCTGCAGAAGGAGAACAACAAACAGCTCCAGCTCCTCGATTTTAGCAGCTCAGAGATAATACGCCTACAAGAGATTTGCTTGCAACTCGGCGCTCAATACCTGCAACCATCACATGACAGCCAGGCCAATCCCATCCTCCAGATCTCCCAAACTCCCCTGCTCCCACATCCTTCATACTCGCACGAGATGGCTATCAAAGCCGAACAGTTTCGCCAGAACCAGATTGAGAACAACATGCGAACCATGAACGTCAAGGGCATGCCTGAACAGATGCTTCTGCATTTCATCACGCGCACTACGTTCAACAGCCCCTTTGGAGGAATGTTGAAGGATGAAGACCTGGCGACGATGGACAGGCGCGACATCATGGAGATCATCAAGGATCTCTTCCCAGGCTACAACCCGGATCAAGTCCATCAGGAACTCTTCCCCCCGATCCCGCTGCCTTTGACTCCGAGCACTCAGTCTAGCGTCGACTTCTTGGATCTCCCTGGCATCACGACATTTCCTCACGATTCACCACTTCGGAATTCCCTTCGTCTATACTGGCCCAACGGTCTACCTGGTAGCAACGTTGGCCAAGTTTCGGTTCCCAATGTCCCTCTGTCTTCCTCCGGCGACAATATAAATCAAAACACCACTGTGTCTGGCTTCAGTGGAAACTGTAATGATAAAAGCCCGCAGACGGATTTTGGTTGCAACAACAGCCCGTGGAATACCATTACTCCACCAGCCGACATACCTGCGACCATCCTCCCGATCGGCACTGGCTCCTTTGCTGGCTTCGGTGGCCCTGAGGCTCAGAACCAAGACACTACTGCTGGAAATAACCTCCAGATGACAGAAAATCCCTTCATGAAGCGGGCGAGTAACCCGCCAACTGTCCCTCAATTGAACGACAACCCCTTCATGAAGCTGGCGAGCAATTCGGTTAACACCTTTGGCGTCGATGGCAGCACTACTCCTGCGGGCAATCCTACTTCTAAGAAATACCTTTTCGGTGATGCCAGTGATAGTGGGGCAACTGTAAGCTCTCCTAGCGCTCCCTTCTCCACAGGCGGCTGGAAGCCTTCAGACCCCATCGTTGTAGCTGCTGCACTACGCGAGCAGCAGTCGAAGTCCCCGTTCGGATTCGGTCAACCTAGCGGTCTGACGTTCAATGAGAACAAGCCTTCTCAGGCTCCGTCTGGTTTTGGTAATCTTAGCGATCCAAAGTTGAATCAGAACATGCCTTTTCAGACTCTGTCGGGCTTCGGTGCTCCTAGCAATCAGGCGCAGAAGCCTTCTTCCCTGTTTCAACAAAACCTCCAGGTCGGTGGAAAGCCTCCTGGAACATTTGGCCTCGGTAGCAGTCCCAAAATCGCCCCGGATCAGACTCAAGCCCAGGCCCAAACCTCAGCTTTTGGCGTCAAGAAATCTTTCTGGAGTCCTGACCGAATGTCTGTGAAGAACGGCACTGAGCTTGCGAAAGAAGCAGCAAAAAGGCCTAACGCCGAGCAAGAGATGAAGGCTAAGAAGGTCGTAAAGAGAGCGAAGTTTTGGGACATGCTCGATTAGAGTTTGTGAAAGAAGTCCTCTTCTGTCAGCCAGACACCCACCATCTTTGGCAACACTCCCGCCGCAAAGAAATCGTCCGCCGATACAGTCGAAACTCCAGTGTGTTTGGTTATAAAGTCACCTATGAATTCAATATGGGTTTTGTGGACTCCTTCGCCCACCTGAAGCCCGACAACTCTGCTGTCGACAACGACTGAAGTTTTTTTTCAATGTTTCCTTTTCGAGCTTACCGTCATGATTGTATCCAAATACCCGGATTAAGATAAGCACTCTATGACGAGTCACTTATCCTCTTTTAATTGTGAGCCCACGACCTGGCTTTCTGGGACCAACTCGTGAGAAGACCACGGAAAGGGTGCACTCTTCGGAACACATCCTAAAAGAGACAAACTGTACATTTTCTTGCGTTCATTCCTCAGCCTGTTTTTGTGGTTGCCTGCGTAGCAAACACTCCGAGCATGTGCTTTGATGTGCATATTACTCCATTGGGTGTTGACACTCGATTATGTGGTGACTGGTTCTGAAATTACGGCAGTTTTCGAACCTACGATTGTGGTTTTCAGAGGAGTATTGATCATGGGTACATTGACATAGATTACTATGGAAAGCCTTATGCTTCTTAGGATACCACCAATGATACAATACGATATATCAATCAGTCTTAACTATTGGGATGCAGTGTGTGCATATAGTATGTGATATGACATTCTCTACCAAAGAAAACTCTCGTAATCAATCGTTTGGAAATCGAAATGACTGTATTCATGGCAAAATGTGAACGATTGACGTTTGAGGTCGTCGTTGCCTGCTAACCTAACCCAGACTAGCTTCTATTCTATGGACCCTTGACTCATGGGTCCAAAATTCATCTCTTGAAATTCCAAACTGCCCCGCGATCAACACCAAACCGCATCTACGAACCTCAATTGCAATCATGGCCGACAAACAACCCGCGGCCTCGGCGCCTCCTGCCACAGAAGCCGCAGCAACACTCTACGACGACCCCGTCACCGGCGAGAAGATCTCCAAGAGCGAGCGTGAGTGCGAAATGCTCGATTTGGACAGGAACAGTAACTGATGTGCCCCGCAGTGAAGCGACGTCAGAAGCAGCGCGAGAAGGAGGCCAAGAAGGCAGAGAAGGAAGCATCGCTTCCAGCACGCCCTGCCAAGGAGAAGAAGGCCGACGATGGAGAGAAGGAGTTGACGCCGAATGTTTGTGCCCTGTGGAGAGATGGTCGTGTGCGTGAGTCATGGAGAGGAAAGCTAACGAGGGGCAGCAATACTTTGAGATTCGGTCCCAGAAGGTCAACGCTCTCCGCAAGAGCAAGGAACCGAACCCGTACGTTTACCTCGACACGATACTCGATATTCTATGCAAGGAGACGTTGAGCAATGCTGATTGTCGGACAGATACCCACACAAATTCCTCGTCAACTACAAGGTTCCCGACTTCGTCAAGGACTATGAGCACCTCAAGAAGGGCGAGACGCTCCCCGAGAAGGAGATCCGCGTCGGAGTGCGGATCATGACCAAGCGCGAGTCTGGCAAGTGAGTTGTCAGAAGTACAGACATGCTGGAGGCATCTCTAACGAGTCACAGTGCTCTCAAGTTCTACGTCTCCAAGGGTGAGGGCACCACAGTCCAGATTATGTGCCAATTGCAAGAATCTTCCGGCGATGTTCCCTTCGAGAAGCAGCACGAGAACCTACAGCGAGGAGACTGGATCGGTGTCGTGGGATACCCTGGACGGACAAATCCCAAGAAGGGAGGAGAGGGTGAAGTCAGCATCTTCGCGCGGGAAGTCATTCTGCTCACGCCGTGCTTGCGCATGTTGCCGACGGAGCACTTTGGCTTCAAGGATCAGGAACAACGACACAGGCAGCGATTCCTCGACCTGATCATGAACAATGCCACACGCGACACCTTCATCACCCGGACCAAGATCGTCAAGTACATCCGCAAGTACTTCGACGACAGAGACTTCCTCGAGGTGCAAACGCCTATGATGAACAAGATTGCCGGCGGTGCCACAGCGCGACCCTTCAAGACCTTCCACAATGATCTCGGCATGGAGCTGTTCCTCCGAATAGCACCCGAGTTGTATCTCAAGGAGCTGGTAGTTGGTGGACTAGAACGCGTCTACGAAATTGGTCGGCAATTTCGAAACGAGGGCATCGACCTCACGCACAACCCCGAGTTTACGACCTGCGAGTTCTATATGGCCTTCGCGGATATGTTCGACATCATGGACATGACAGAGGAGCTCGTCTCTGGCCTTGTATACTCGGTCAAGGGGTCATACAAGACCAAGTACCACACGCAGGACGGACAAGAGTTCGAGGTGAACTGGGAGAAGCCGTGGAGACGAGTCGAGATGATTCCAGAGCTCGAGAGGGTTACTGGAGAGACATTCCCGCCCGCGGATCAGTTCCACACACAAGAGTTCAATGACTTCCTCAAGAAGGTTTTGAAGAAGATGAATGTAGACTGCTCGCCGCCGCAGACAAATTCCCGGATGATCGACAAGCTCGTATGCACACCCACCCCCTAAACAAACCCCAAATTAACTAACGATATCTAGGTCGGCGAGTTCATCGAAGAAACCTGCATATCACCCACCTTCATAACAGGCCACCCCGAAGTAATGTCCCCCCTGGCCAAATACCACCGCTCGATCCCCGGTCTGTGCGAGCGTTTCGAGGCCTTCGTCTGCAAGAAGGAAATCGCAAACGCTTACACGGAATTAAACGACCCCTTCGACCAGCGCATGCGCTTCGAAGAGCAGGCCAACCAGAAGGCACAGGGTGACGACGAAGCGCAGCTTATCGACGAGACATTCTGCCAGGCCCTCGAGTACGGATTACCGCCTACGGGCGGCTGGGGAATGGGTATTGATCGACTAGTCATGTTCCTGACGGATCATTACAGTATCAAGGAAGTGTTGACGTTTCCGTTCATGAAGGATGTGGTCGAGGACAAGGGGAAGGCTACGGCAGCCGAGGTGGTGGGCATTGAGCCCAAGCCCGAGGAGGGGATACGTGAGTGCATTCGTTTAAGATGTTCTTGACCGTTTTGCTAACATGGCGCAGCACACAAATGATCCATCTACGAACGGAAAATTCATGCTATTCGATGCAGGTTTGAGTCGATGACAATACTCTAGGGTTGGATGGACTGGGGTGGTTTAGGTATAGGTATCGGCGCGAAGGCGATTTTGCTGACATGTCACACTTGGGCAACAAAAGCTGGGACATGAAATCACATGTGGTAGTTCAAACAATCAAACCCTGCACTTCAAAAAAAAAAAGGAAAAAAACACAGTTCGTTGTGGCCGGTCCCACTATTACATTTCTACGATTTCCCGTGAAGGAGTACTGTGGAACTTCTAAATTCACTCCACTCCACTCACATGATATGATATGGTGGCCCTAACAAATCAAACGTAGATACAATCATGACATGCCCAATTCCCAATTCCCCATGACCAAGCTGCACCCAAAGGCACCTCCACAGCGTTATCCAAAAGCCCTCATCTGTCGCCCGCCTCTTTCGTCGACGGTTTCATAGGGCAATTCAGCAGCGCCTCTGGATTTCTGATACCCGCCACCTGACCGGCAACAGCCCTCTTCAACGTCAACGCGGCAATGAGCGCAGCACCAACACCTGAACCATCCTCTGCAGGAAGGATCTCCACGGGATCGCCCCTCCCCTTGCCCTTGCCCGCGGGCCAATCCAGAATCTCCTTGAGTGCCTGCGCGCCCCTGAGCTTGAAATGCGGGTATTTGTTGAACACGGACCCATCAGCTCCGACATGGCATGTCTCCCAGTTCTTCTTCTTGCAGATGGCGGCGACACCACATGAAGAGAGGCGCGCGGCGCGTGTCCCGATGAGTTCGGCGAGGCGTCGGATGAGTTCGAGTTCGGGTCTGGAGCAGGTGATGCCTAGTTGTTTTGAGAAGATGTCGTGGGTCTCGGACAAGTTCTCAAAGGGGTCTTCTTCGATTGCAGAGAGGAAACCGGCGTCGAGGCTGTACGCTTTGTTCAGCGCCTTGATGTCCTGACCCTCGAAGATCTTACAATCGGGGTTCTGATGTAAGTCGACGAGGACGAGGCGGAAGATCTCGCCAAGGTAGAGCCCCGCGATCATCTTTTCAAAGGCTTGTTGGCCCGGTCGGGGTGACTCCTTGTCGATGATGATGTCGTAGGGGGTGCGGGGGAGGACGACGTGCTCGTTGTCGAAGGCGCCGTATTCGCAGTTTATTGCCATGGGGAGATCGGGGTCGAGATTCAAGTGTGCAAGTTTTGGGATTGATCCGCAGTTCTCCATGTATGCGGCGTTGCAGCCGGTGCCGAAGATGCAGCCAATCTTCATCTCGGTATCCGTGTAGGCAGAGGCTATCATTGTGCCGGTTGTGTCGTTGACGAGGGCTGTGAGTTTGATGGGGAGGTTGCGCTCAGCGATGGCAGCTTCGAAGGGGGGTACGACGTCCTTGCCCTCGACGCCATCGATGTCAAAGCCCTTGGTCCAACGCTGCAAGATGCCATGGTCAATGTACTCCTGTGTTGCTGGATATGAGAATGTGAAGCCCAGCGGCATCGGGCCCATGTCTTCGTTCGGGTGGTGATATTCGATGAACTGCTGCAGGCAGTCTGCGACGTAGTTCCATAGCTCGTCCGCGGTTCCGGTTTTCAGCTCTTCGGGCATGCGGTATTTGGACTGGATGATGTCGAACTCGCCCTTTTCTTCGAGAAGAGTGATTTCGCACACGCGCAAGTTGGTGCCGCCCATGTCGAGGGCGAGGTAGGTGCCAGTTTCGTAGCCGTCGGGGAAGGCCATGCACCAGGTTGCGTTCATAGGCTGTAGTAGCACTGATCAGCTTGCCAATTCTGTAAGAGATGATGAAGTACTCACAATAGAGCCGCCTTGGACCGAAAGACCCTTCTCAAGCTCCTTTACGAAGTGAGTTGTGATCTCCTTGAGCTTCTCGGTCGGGACTATGAAGAGGTCCTCGAGTCGGTTGATCTGATCGAGGAGGTCCTTTGGCACGTCGGCCATGGAGCCTGGAGCAGCGTGTCAGCTCATACATGCTTCTCTCGCTGCGACATGTAGGTGTGTATGGATATCTGGGGTGCAAGAGGGGAATGCGCGCGTACCCTTCCGCGAGGGCGGTCTCCTTGAGCCTGAAGGCATGTTTGAGGTAGGCTTCGGGAGCTCAGAATGTGTCAGAAGAGGCAATCGCAATTGCAATCACGATGGTAATCGCGGCGTGTTAATCTCAGACGTTGGATCTCCGTGGATACGAATCAGGTTGTCGCTCAAGAGGGGTTCAGCCTGCTTTTAAGATCTTTCAACGAGCCGTTAGCGCTACAAAGGTTAAATAGTACCGAGTTCCAAGCAGCCTACAAGATGCGATGCGATGCAAGAGAAAGGATGCGGTATAAAAAAAAAGAGCTTATAGTCACGCGCCGCCACGCTTATCGAGGGGGGGATAGACCAAGGAAGATTGTAGTTGCTTTGCTTTTGGATAAAGAAGACACGTGATTGGAATGCTAGCTTACGAAGCCTGTACAATGATGCTGAGAAAAGCGTATCCCACCAACAAATGCCCCGAAAGCGAGTAGCCGACGCGGTGAGTAAGCGATAGATTTTCTTGAAGTTGAAAGCGGTAGTGGGTATAGAGAAGTATTCAATTGATGTTGTTTCAGACCAAGTGAAGAGAAGATGTAGCGTTGAGGGAAGTTAGAGAGAGAGAGAGAGAAAAAAATGTCGAGTGTTGAGATAGATCCGGCGACATCCCACCCGGCGTCATAATTAATATTTAATACCCGCTCTTTTGGTCCAAGCTCGCGGCGATTTTAATATTAAACCCGTCCAAATGCCGACCGAGCCTGGCCTTGACTTGAAATACCAAAACACCAAACTCGCACGTGGCCCATATGTAATTATCTAATCATCACCTCCATCGTATGGTACCATTGTCCCAGAGCTCTAGGCAGCCATGTCTCGATTTTGGATATTTCTCGTTTTGGAACCCTACAATACTATCCTTATACCCAGGTAGAAAGAGTAAGGACACACACACACAATATGAGCGTTTCTATTGTCCAAGGCGATTCTCGTTTGCTCCAAGCCGGTTGCCTTGTCAACATTTTCAGGCAGAAACTTATCATCGCCCACGTGGGTGAGTGAAGGACGTTGGACGATTGGCTACTATATATTTTCCCCAACGCGTTGCGACGCCCTCTCCACAACACTACTTTCCAGCTGCGATCCAACTACTCCAGTATCCAGTATCCAGTACACCTGCAATAATTGCTCAGCCATCTCAGTCATCTTCGTTTCAGCTGCGACTAACTACTGGAATCCAGTACCCTCCCTCGGGATCACACTAATTCGTATCAGTCTCTATATCAACCCTCCATCTCAAGTCTGCTAACTCGGTCTTACGTCAATCATCAATATGGACGCTTCTGCCTACGAGAAGAAGAAGATTGGCAAGCCCCGTGCTAACTCGCTGATATCCAAGGGTCTCGCCGACATCCACAACGGTGGTCAGGTGACTATGGACGCACGTCAACAACAGAATCGTTAGTACTTCACAGCATCCAGCATATGGAAGCGCCTCTCACTGACCCTTTATTAGTGCATGTCTCTTTCCCCGCTGTCATGAACCACGGCTTGCCTCCACCGACACCTCCTCCTACTATTCCAACCTTCATGCCTTACACCGCTAGCAACTTCGAAGCTGAGCTGTCTCCAGACACCAAGTCATTGGGAAAGGTCCACCAGTGGTGCGGGCAGCCGCAATCTCCCGGTGTCCTCAAGGTTAGCGGCAATCTTCCTCCGCTCCTCCAGGCTGTGCGGTACCGCACCCTCACCGAGAAAAATAAGCCCAAGTTGTCAAACATCACCAAGAACAATCAGAGATATCTCCTGCTGACCAAAGAACTCGTCATGGCAGTTTCACCACTGTACAACAGCGAAGCCGAGCCGATCACGGACGTTAGCCTGTTCAAACGGCTCATGGTTGATGAAGAGTTGAACCGCACGCATGCTGACCACATCGTAGCCGCTCTGGACAGGATCGGTGTGCTCTGCCACGAGCTGATCATCATGGGCACTGTCAAGACCAACGCCTGCGGAGACGTCTTTGGTCGGGAGCAGGACGATTCCCGCACCGGTAATGACTGGCATGAGGTGTTCAAGTCGATGGGGAACCTCAAGGGCGTCACTGTCGACAGCACTGGTGCCTCCATCCATCACTATAGGAACACGGTCTCTCGTGTCAAGGCTGCCCTCAAACTTGCGTACAAGGGCGGCAAGATGCCCACGCTTACTGAGACGTAGGCTGACCGCTTCATGATTAGGACTTCTCCTTCCTTCATACCAGGTATCGTTTCGATATCTTGGACCAAAGGCCATTTGGGGGTATAGACCTCTAGGACTAAAAGTAGGCCAAGTCAGGCAGCGTACGCGCGCCCACTTGTAGCCTAAGCTTCAAATTTCTTCCCTTGCTTCAATTCAATGGTCTTTTCATCTTGTCCAAGTTCGCTACATGTGATGTTGTAGCTTATCCTATCCTTGCATGAGCGCCATGATTATCCTCTCCTGCCCACTCACGCAATTATGAGCGCCATGATTATCCTCTCATGCCCACTCACGCAATTATAGGAATGGTCGGGCCGTGTTTTCGCAAGGGTGCTGTATCCATTTTCCGGTGTACGTTCACCAATAACGAAGAGACGGTGCATTCACCTCGACAGCCAATGACATGTGTAAGATCGGGTATTACCAATACAACCTCGGTTATTGTAGCCAACCATTAGAGCGAGAACGAAACTCGAGCAGTTGGGTCGCGGACGTCCGAAGCATATTAGATGCAGACCTGGCGGAGCAGTATCCGGCTCCCCGCGCGGACACGACTAGTCAGCGGACGCTCAGGACGCAGGTGAATAAATAGTGCATGCGAGCCGCATGTTCAGAGTGCGACCGCAATTATCTTTTTCTGAATCTGTGCCATTGGAGAGAGAAAAGTGAGTGTTCGGAAGACCTGACTTTTAACTCGGACTCGAAGAACTGAACAAGAAGGAATCGCAAGAAAACACATAGCAAGAGAGAAGGGAAACATGGCTGCTCCAGGAGGGAAGTTCTTCATCCAAGACGTCATGGAAGATGTCGCTCCACACCATGAGAGCTTTGCAAAGCTCTGGGAGACCAAGTGGAAGAAGCCCGTACGTTTGTTTTATTTCACACCATTCTCAATCACCCTGCAGTTCCTCAACAGTGATACTGACCACGCTTCCAGGCATCGATGGGCGTATACCCCTTCATGTTCAGCACCGTCTCGGATTTCCAGCCCGTCGTCGACGAGCTGATTCGCAAAGACCTAAAGGAGCCATACGATTGGGACGAATACGCATCGACTTTCTTCCCGCGGGCGGAAGAACTGACGCGCATTGCTGAGCAAGCGGAAGGTAATGGGGAGGTGGATAAGGCGAGCGAGTTTTATCTCAGGGCGAGTGCCGTGTACAGAATTTCGAGATTTCCGGCGCCCAGGAGCGAGAGACAGAGGGAGGCATGGAAGAAGGGGAAGGAGGTGTGTATCAAGGGGCTGGGGTAAGTTGATTCTTCTCTGCTTCTCGATGTTCAAGTTATTGGGGGGTTTGCAAACAAGGAAGAACGATAACTGACACAATACAGTCTCCGTCCGCACCCCGTCCGCGAAGTCCTCATCCCTCACACGCAGCGCCTCTCCAAGGAAAAATCCCACATCCCCGCCTACTACCTACATCCGTCTCCACACGTGACCGACACGACACCCTCGTCGCCCGCGCCCCTCGTGATAATCTTCACGGGCCTCGATGGCTACCGCACCGAACTCGCCGTGTGGATGGAATCCTGGCGGAAGAACGGCGTCGCTAGCATGGTTCTCGAGATCCCCGGGACTGGGGACTGCCCTTCGGACCCATCGGATCCCAAGTCGCCCGATCGGTTGTACTCGAGTTTGTTCGAATGGGTGGGCAGCCAAAAGGACATTGCGCAGGACAGGGTCGCAGTATGGGGCTTCTCGACAGGCGGCTACTACTCGATACGCGTAGCACACACGCACCACGACAAACTCGCGGGCTCGGTAAGTCAAGGAGGCGGGTGCCACCACATGTTCTCCGCCTCGTGGCTGTCGTCGGTCAACCACCTCGAGTACCCCTTCGACCTCGCCGACACGCTCGCCCACAAATTCGGCTACGGCACCGACACGGCCACGTTCAAGAAAGAAGCCCTGGCCAAGTACTCGCTGCTCCAAGACGGCACTCTGGACCGCAAGCGATGCGCCCGTCTCCTGCTCGTCAACGGAACGGGCGACGAGATCTTCCCAATCGACGATTGCTATGTCGCGTGCGAGCATGGGGCGCCAAAGGAGTTGAGGGTCGTCAGGGACACCAAGCACATGGGGGAGCCCGACGCGTTCTTCGTCATCCTCGCCTGGCTCTACCGCATCCTCGGCGTCGAGGCGGATCCGCTCGAGCAGGTGCGGTCGCTGCCTTTCAAGGCCAAGTACGGTGATGTGTGAATGAATGCTTGAATGGCACGGCATGGCATGGCACGGCACTGCATACATGGTGTGGTGTACATTACATACGTCCCTCTGTCCAACTCGTTAGCCTCGGTGGGGACATATGTACACAGTACAATACATAACATACCGAGCATTAATAAATAATCCAACGATGACCATGAATCAACAAGGAATTGATTCCTCGATCCATCCTCTGCTGCGTCCATCATGTATAGAGAAATGGCAAAGTTCTACAAGTATACTTTCTTCAACATGTACAGTATTATGTGCCATCGAACATGTCACGCACGTCTTTGGCAACAGCTTATCTATCTATCTATCTATCCTATCCTATCCTATCTATCTATATCTAGGTAATATTGTATGTATGTATCTGTACATGAATACATGCATGATACATATCTATCTAATCATAGCCTGTGCGAAGACGCCAAGCTCAAAAGATGCGCGCAGCTAACCAACCAACTAACCAATTATTTAATTAGTCAGTTAGTTGGCCTCTGTGGGTACATTTAATTAAATCAATTAATTACGTACATATGTACGTACATATGTAGCTGATAATATTTGATCTACATAGATGGATATTACACATGTATGTTGTACATACATACATACACCATGCGTGATTCATGGGAGATCTACATACCTAACCCATCCATCTATGTATCCATCTATACATATGTACATCCATCAGCACGTGCTCGTGCTGAATTACAAAGGAAGGAAAAAAGTGTCGGTGCTGCCGTCCGGGGCGAAACTATGTAGTTAATGCATACATGTACATACATAGATTACGGGGGACCGGAGTTGTCCATGTATCTAATTAGGTGTAATTAATGCTCAGACCGATATGTGTCATGTATGTACCGTACTGTACTGTACTGTACTGTACTGTTACATATCTGCGAATGAAAAGGGGGGTAAAGGGTGAAGGATGTGTGTATATCTGTGCTCCATGATGTCGGTCTCGCGAGGGATGAATGAATGAATGAATGAATGAATGAATGAATGAATTATTGGTTAAAAAAAAACACCAGGAAAGAGAGATATATATACACGTCATTCACGCCTGGTCGCAATTATGGAAAGCTTACATATGTATTACCAAAACCCCGGTTCTGTTCTGTTCTGTTCTGTTCTGTTCTGTTCTGTTCTGTTCTTCTCCACAGATGGAAAAAAGGTACAGTAATATTATCAATTAATTTAGCATCAAGCATACGTACGCGTATGTATTTGACATGCGGGGGTGGGGAGGGAACAGAAGAAGATATATGCTCAGCATCCAAGTTTTACATTCATGGGAGTTTTATCAGGTAAACCCCGTTGGCATTTTTTTTTCTTTTGGTCTAACGATCGTCATGGCGTTGGAATGATTGATTGATGGTATACATAAATAAGATAAACAAGGAAGTGTATTTACTCACCCAGTCTGTCTGTCTGTCAATGGTCATTATTACCACAGGGGGTGGTTTGGGAATCTGATAATTATCTCAATATATATATATATATATATTGGTAGAGAGAGAGAGAGAGAGAGAGAGTACGTTACGTACCTCTTGTATAAATAGATAGATATATAACCAGAACCCCCCCTTAAAGAAACTTTCGTATACTTGGGGGTTTTTGCACACTAGAAGAAGACCAAAAAAAAAAAGGTCGTTGAAAACAATATAAAACAATGGTGAAAAATGATGAATTAAATAGTTAGCTATGCACTTTCAGACGTCAGATTTTGCAAAAAGAAAGTAGAAAAAAAAAGAAAAAAAAAAAAAAAAGAAGAAGGAAGCTTGACATGAATAAAGGAAGTCTGGACTGATTGATACGGTTCCGCTTTATACCTCCCTACGACGTGTGGCTTTCTTTTGGGAATTACAATACATGGTTGAGTTGTTAATTAGGAAAAAGTTGTCTTTTTTTCTTTCTGAATTGAACCCGGGGGGGGGGGGGTTATTTATCATGTCCGTACCAGGCAGGATTCAATCAAGTATGTACAGTACATACAGTACATACCTCTAGCAAGCGGAGAGACGAAGGAGGGAGAAATGGGAGGGAGGATATGTAATTTATTATACGAGGTAGTTAGTTATTAGCACAGCGGGACTATTCTCTCTTTTTTTTTTGCTTTCTTTCTCTTGATTGTCTCCGTGTTCTTTGTGTGCCGTATCACCCACCTCTTGATCGTCGTTGTCGTTGCCTTTTTCTTCTTCTTCTTCTTGTTTTTCATCTTCATCTTTGAATATCATGATTCCACCATGTCCACCCCACCCCCAACATGCAAGATTGGTAATATACCGACGGACCGACGGACCAACCGAAAGAAAAAGGGGCCGACTCCTCGAAATACATACATACAGTACATACCGGGACGTTGTCTAGGAGATTTCCCCATCCCCCGTTCTTCCCGGGGCGTCCGAATTACTTACTGGGATATATCTACCTACAGTACAGGCTACCTAGCTAGCTAGCTACAAAGGTAGCTATTTATTGCACCGATCCAAGCCAAGCCAAGCGAAATGTGTGTATGTACATATATATATATGTACAATTAGTAACCGTGCAAAGGCGAGCAAGTTTGTCCGGGGAACGAGATGATGAGATGAGATGAGATGAGATGAGATGGGTGGACTGCCTGCCTTATTTATAAGAATAAAGCATACGACGTATATATATATATATATATATATATATATATAGACGTTCCTTGGTCGTTGCTAAATAAATAAACATCAGGGGTAGCTTGCTTGTACATATATGATGATTATTTATGCGAAAAAGGAAGAAAGGATATGCATGTATGTATGCATCCATGCATGCATGCATGCCCTGGGGGGGGGTAGGGGGAGGGGGGGGGAAGAAATTAATTAAATAAAAAGAAAAACAAAAAAGAAATAAACAAACAAATAAATAAAGTATACACTAGGATTGACTTGGCGACATAGATACCTAATTACATGCCCGGGAGCGAAATGACGGTGCGTGCGTGCGTGCGTGAGTGAGTGAGTGCGTGGATGGATGATGGATGATGGATGATGTGCGGATGTGCGGATGGGCGGATGGGCGGATGGATGCGACGGATGGAGATGCGCGTGGGGTCTTGTATGTACATAGTACTCTACCACAGTAGTATGTACAGTAGTAACGGAGATAATACGGTGAAGAGGAAATACCCACCTACCTGGTAATATGTAAAGAGGCCGTGTACGTGTATCACGTCAGCCATACATACATACATACATACATACATACATACATACATACACACACACATACATACATACATACATACACACATACATACATACACACATACATACATACACACACACATACATACATACATACAGTACAAATCTGCACGACATAATCATATATGTATGTAATGATTGCGGAGAGCGACTCAAGTTCAGGGGGAATGAATCAAGGAATCGTGGCCATGGCCATGGCCGTGCTCGGTCTCCGACACGTACTGTTGTACTAGAATGTAATGTAATGTAATGTATACATACATACTTTGGTACATACCTTTGTACCATTGTAACCATTTGTAGTATCCATCCATCTACATACATACACACACAAGGGTTCCCTACAGATATACATGTCACGACATGGAACTGTCTCATGTCAGACTTTGTCCTCCGGAAGCGGGCAGCACAGACCGTGGGGATCATGATAATAATAATGACAGTATGTACATGATGATGATGATGATGATGATGATGATGATGATGATGTTTTTTTCCAAAAAAAAAATGATACATAATTACATACAGTCTCATCAGATGGAGAGAGAGAGAGAGATGAATAATAAGCTTGGCTAACCCTGTAATGGAATACGCGGGTTTCCATGGGTTGGGGGGGGGGGATTTTACTGTATGTATGTATGTATGTACTGTATGTATGTACTGTATATATGTACTGTATATATGTACTGTATATATGTACTGTATATATGTACTGTATATATGTACTGTATGTATGTATGTACTGTATGTAGGTATGTACGGAGTAGAGAACCTAGCGGGTGGACCATGGGGACTCGTATGTAAGAAGCATGGAATTTGCAAAGATTTTGAGTTTACCGGGGGCTGGGAGTTTGAGTTTTTGGGCCGTGCGCGGAATGCGGAATGCGGAAGGCGGAAGGCGGAAGGCGGGTGAGGGAAGGAGAGAGAGAGAGGGAGAGAGTTTTGGCATGGGTAGGTAGAGTTTAGGATGGGATAGATCATGTGTGATGGGATAGATCATGTGTGATGGGATAGATCATGTGTGATGGGATAATGGATCATGCGTGATGGGGTTGATATGTTGTTGTTGTTGTTGTTGTTGTTGTTGTTGTTATTATTCTTGTTATTGTTGTTGTTGTTGTTATTATTCTTGTTGTAATGTGACGTTCGTCATGTGTTTGCGCTTCGTTTTGTATTCCAAAGCAATGGTGAATCATGCCCGGACATGAAGGCGCCACTGCGACATGTAAAGTGAGGCGATGCGTGAATCGCGCAGTCCTACCATTCTATGTACATAGTAACTTTGTACGTACAGTACTGTACTGTACATGCAAAAAAGATGAATGATGAATCATCATACACGGCTACTGCTGTAGGTACATATGTACATATAATTACTGTACAAGGCGGATTGAAAAGACGCGATTGAAACTACAGGAAACGGCGGGAGCTGCCGGTGGTCAATGCAAGCAAGCAGGCAAGCAGGCAAGCAGGCAGGCAGTTAGGCAGACAGATAGACAGGCAGACAGGCAAGATTCAACGCATCGTTGGTTCGGGTTCGGGAGAGAGATTAATGGCGGACGATGAGTGGATGGAATGGCTGAAGTTTGTTTCCCAAGTGTGTCAATTGCTTTTTCCCGGGGCCAAGCGGAGGATCATGTGCAATCTCGAATCTCGACGTGGACGTGGACATGTAACCTTGGACCTTGTAAATCGAAAACGTCAAACGCGTGCTGAAAGCTTCGTCTCGGCAGAGGCTGCAAGGGATGATTTAATTATTGAGTATTATTACACAGTATTAGTTGGGTGAGAGTTGGACGCGCGCATCGCTATCGGACGCGTCTTGAACAATCGATAACGTTGATAGCTAGCCACTGTACATTGTATGTATGTACTGTACAGAGAGAGGTACGTGCAGCAGCATGAGGAGCAGCAGCAGCAGCAGCAGCAGCAGAACGGCCCACGGCAGAAGCAATCATAGGCGTTCCCCATTAATATACTCGCATCGTCGTGGTTGCAGCAGGGTGGGTTATAAAATTGGCCAATCCGTGGCCCTCTACTCGTTCCTGTGCAGCAGCAGCAGCAGCAGAACGGCCCACGGCAGAAGCAATCATAGGCGTTCCCCATTAATATACTCGCATCGTCGTGGTTGCAGCAGGGTGGGTTATAAAATTGGCCAATCCGTGGCCCTCTACTCGTTCCTGTCTGGCGGGCCGCTCCCGAGTGTGCAGTGCAGTGCAGCCCCCCTTTTTTTTTTATGGTTGATGGGCACCGCATCATGACCGAGGAGAGATTGCTTCAATTTGAAAAGGGAGAAACAAAGGGGGCTTATTCCATGAATGTGGTGGTAGGGAGGGCTTTGTTTACATGTCAACAAGGACGCGACAACAACACACGCTAGTATCATCTCACAACATTGAACAGCCCGATCAGAACAGAAGAGAGAGAGTGAATGCATTGATGGATATAGATTAATTATCAGTCTTCTCTTTGTACACACTGTCTTGTACCTCGGCGCGTAGTGACACACTCGATAAAGTGCACACCCGCTCGGTTCCATTCGACGAGGCGCTCCAACCGTCTGATGCAGTTACAAAGGATAGGCTGCAGTTACAAAGGACAAGCTGCAGTTACAAAGCATAGGCTGCAGTTACAAAGGATAGGCTGCAGTGGATAGGCTGCAAGTTATCACTGTTACCGGCTACGAGGCCATGTACAGGCCACTGGCTACAAGGGTATGTAGCTACATTACAAGCTACAAGCTAGCAACGTTACAGGCTACAAGCCAGCCAACTACCTTGAATCATATGTACATACATACATACAAGACGCAATCTGCAGGGTATCCATTACTGTGTACATGGACATTGTACAAAGGTAAAAAAATACTGTGTAGAAAAAGTGACATGGCCGTCGTGTGGCAGGTGCAGGCGGGCTTGGAATCAACTCAACGCACAGACCCACCCAACCCAACTCGACTGTGGACGGTGGGTGGCCGGGGTGGAAAAAGAATCACCGACGCGAATCTCTTCCATCCATGGCTGGCGCGTCTTTCTCGCTCTCGCTCTCGCTCTCGACTCTCTCTCTCTCTCTCTCTCTCTGATCTCTCTTTCTCCACTCCATTCGCGCCCAACCTAACAACCAACCCCTCCCTTCTTCCGTCCCATCACACTTCTGCAACCCTCAAAGGGTCCCCATCTTCGCGCCCGCCATACCTCGACTGCTTTCCTCTCCACGACTTGCAATCGCTGTTCCTGCCTTCGCCCCGCCCGTCGTAGTCGTCGTCGTCGTCGTTGTCGTCGTCGTTGTCGTCGTCTTCGTCTTCGTCTTCGTCTTCGTCGTCGCCGTCGCCGTCGCCGCCACTCTTGTCCTTGTCCTTGTCCTTGTTGTTGTTGTTGACTCCACGCGCGCGCATTCCTGCATCACACGTCACCCGCCACGACAGCGAATCGTCCTCGGCCACGAGCAACACCACACACACAGAAACCACCTCCACCACCAACCACCTCGGCCTCCACCTCCACCTCCATCTCCACCTCCACCTCGTCCACCCCTCCTTCGATACTCGTCTCCTACAAAACACGCTCTCTTCCACCGAGCAGGCCTTGCATGGAGACCGTCTGGGCGCCCGAGCCCACTGCCACTGCTCGCTGAAGGGGGCACGTTCTCCAACGGACGCGACAATCAAGAATTCGACTTTGACAACAACAACCCCCCACCCAAAAAAAAGACGTATCGGTGCTCCTGCGGACCCCGCCCCAGTTCTTCTTCCCCACAACACTCGACACATTCATAGCTATCCACCCCGCGCACCCAGCCCACACAGCGACAACACTACACTCGGCTATCGTTATCGATTGACTGTAGTCTGCCCTCATCTTCAAATGACAACCACCACCACCACCACCACCGCCGCCGTCCGCTCTTGCTAACCTCAACAGCCAGCCCTGCCGTGGATAACAAGCAACAGCACCACCACCACCACCACCACCACCACAGAAAGCCCTCTTTTGACACGCCGTCACGCCCTCTGCCATCCAACACCACACACAATGGACTTTGCCTACTCGCCCCATCGCGAACCCGGTGGCACCATGCATCTTGCCTCGCCCACGCATCCCCACAACTATCGCATGGACGGCTCCCATTTCTCGTCGATCCAGCAACTGCGCCGCTCCTTGTCGCGCTCTCCCTCCAAACCCTCCCGCTTTCACTTGCGCAAATCAGATTCACCGGGCTCGCCCATCTCACCTCTGGCCCTCGCGCGCGCCTTCAGCCCCCGCCAGTACAAAGACCCCTCCATGGCCGCCACCATTAACAACACCTGCCCCGAATCCCCCCTCTTGTACACCCCCACCGCCACCGCTACCAAGAAGAAGTTCACCCTGCGCCGCACTGCACCCTTTCGCTCGTCGCCGCGCAATCGACACAATTCAAAGAGTCCCCGCCGTGTCCTGGGCGATTCCATGGACCAAGGAAACGCCACTCCCTTCACCACCAGGCGCCCCTCTGGAGAGGAGAATTTCCCCACGCGAAAGCTTAGCGAAGACTATCTCACCGCCATGGGTGCCGAACAGACTCCCGCCGCACACACAAACGACAAGCCCATTCCCTTCGCATTCGCAAGACCGCGCCAGCAGGACTCGACTACCCTCGGCGCCAACTGCATGACGCCCATCAAGTCGAGTCCGCTCAAGCGCAGCGACGGTGTCATGAACCTGGATCTGGCAAATGCCGGAATCGACACGGGAAGCCCCATCGCGAAGAGGAGGAGTCTGCATGGCCCATCCTCATTTGGCTCCGACTTTGACGTCTTCGACCACGGCCCGGCCCCCGGCCCCCGGGCTTCCATGGAGGAGACGAATGTCTCGCAAGACATGGATTCGGCAAATGCCTTTTCCTTCTCGTCCCCGCTCACCTTGACCACCCCCCTTCGCAAGACGACGTCGTTGCGAAAGTCGACATTGTCCCAGCGACAATTCGCCAGCACCCCCCGCCCCAAGCCAATGTATGATGGCGACTTTGCCATCCCCATGCAGGCGGCATCCAAGACGAGGAATCGCATGTCCCTCGACAGCTCTCTCGGACACAATTCGACAACCCAAGCACCATTCCGCAAGTCTGCCACGTTTGAGCCCCCGCGACCAATGCCGCAACAGTCCTTTTCGCGTGCCGGTGCTGGCAATGGTGCTGGTGCTGGTGCTGGTGCTGGTGCTGGTGCTGGTGGCGCCGCCGCCGCCGCTGCTGGAAACTCCCAGCCTCATCCTCTGTCGAATGCCATGACGCAGTCTCCGTTGATGCCCCCGCCCGAGACGGTGTCCGCCTTCAACGCACAATTCAACAGCAGGCCACCGCCGCCTCCACACCGTAACTTCTCTCGATCCCTCCCCATTGGGACAACCCGACCCCAGCCCTTTGATGACATGGAACCATTGGAAGACGGCTCTTATGCTACTCCTGCCGCATACCGAATGGCTAGACCTAATCCCGCCGCTTTCATGTCGACGGGCCTCTTGTCCAAGAAGAACAGGAATGTCGACGACCCCTCCAGCAGCCAGTTTCAATATGTCATGCCGGATACCCCCTCGAAGAGGATGTCGTTCCCCCCTGCTCTCATCGATACTCCGGTGACGAAGCGTGGAAGCATATTTGGTGACGTGTCGCAGCCACCACACGCCTTTGGAACCCCGAGTACCCCGTTCAGCACCCATGCGTCCAAGACGTCTTCTGAATCCTTTGGCAAGGGAGTGGGCATATTTGGGAGCTTCGGCAGCAATCACCAGCGCCGAGCCAGCTTCGCGAGCATCGACGGCGAGGACGTTTCCATGTCGCCATGCGGGAACCACATGGCCGACGCCCAATCGAGTGCCGACGATATGCCGCCAACTCCCACAAAGCACGGCGACGGCTCGGGCCGACGGTCCAAGGAGAGTAGTCTAAGGAGGAAGACATTCCGCCAGCGAACTTCGCTCGGCAGCGATACTTTTGCTGCCCCCGAAACCCCGAGCATCAACATCGCCCTCGCAACGAGCGCCAAGAAGAATTACTTTGGCGCATCCTCGCCTCACACGCCCAACGAGTCGTTTTGTCCGCCGGATCCGAGCCACTTGTCCATCTCTGGACCGCGCCGCGGATCCCTGCCATTCGGCAGTAGCATGAACAATTCCTTTCCCCCGGCAACTCCGACCACGCCACGTGAGGCGTCTGGCTACTTTGGCGTTGACAAGCCCATCGTTCTCGCTGGATTGACCAAGAATGACATCGACACGTCCATCACCTCGAGGTTCGAGAGCGTCGAGAAGACGGACAAGGCTGGCGAGTTTTCATACGTGTACAAGGTGAAGAACGCTGTTGGCCTTCACGTGAGCCCCCTCTCAACCCCAAGGGCGAGCCCCGTCTGGATCGTGAAGAAGTCCAAGAAGCCCTACATTGGACCTGCCGACCGCCAGAAGAAGTTGCGCGAGGTGGAGATTCTACAGGCATTGCGAGGACACGACCACATCGTGTCGCTCATTTCCCACTGGGAATTCGACAGTCATCTGTACATGCAGATGGAGTACTGCGAATCCGGTGATTTGTTCTCCTTCCTCGCCAAGGAGGGCAATCACAGCCGTTTGGATGACTTCCGCATCTGGAAAATTATGCTGGAAATGGCATCGGTAAGTCGATCCTCGTTTTTTTCTTTTATCAATGATGGAAGTACAATGCTCATGTTCAATTGTAGGGCTTGAAGCATATCCACGACAACGGCTTCATGCACCTCGACCTGAAGCCCGCAAACGTCTTCATCGACTTTGGCGGTGCACTCAAGATTGGTGACTTTGGCTTGGCCAGCTCGTGGCCGGCACCTCCCCACATCGATGGCGAGGGTGACCGCCACTACCTTGCCCCCGAACTCCTCAATGGACGTCCCGACAAGTCGGCCGACATCTACGCCTTCGGTGCCATCATGCTCGAAATCGGTTCCAATAGCGAGCTCCCCGAGAATGGAGATTCCTGGCGCCAGTTGCGCTCGGGCGATTTCAGCGCCTTGCCGAGCTTGACGTGGAGTTCGGAGAGTACCCTCGACCGCGACATGGACGGTCATCCCGTTGCCGACTCGCCGCAGACGTCGTTGGACTTGGAGAGCGGCTTTCTCCCTGCATGGCAGCAGGCCCAACTCGCAAAAGCCCCTCGCTTCATGATGGATCCGACCGACGAGAACTCGCTCAACCACATGGTCGAGTGGATGATGGCTTCGGACCCGAGCCATAGGCCTTTTATCAACCAGATCCTTGACTGCGGCGGCTGCCAATGGGTCGAGAGCAGGAGTCGCGCCGCTGCCACGATATACGAGGGCAACTTTGGACCGGCAGATGATGTCCTGTTCGACCATGACCATGACCATGACCACGACGTCGACGTTGCGGATATGATGGACACCAGCTGAAAATGTCTCTAGTCTGGAATCTGGAAATTTCGCCACTTGTCTCCGGCCTGGATATTGGCACCATGTAGAGGACGCTGCGCAGCCATGTACAAACCGAAGGGTAACTTTGACTCTTGAACTCTTCGAAATCTGCATATTCCGCATCTCGGTGTCAGGGTACTGTCGGACGGTTCGCTTTTTGGGTATACCTCGCCATGATGATCGATACGACAGCTGGGCATGTTTTTTACGAACTACGACTACGACACTGTATCACCTTTTAATCCTCGACGTACACACACACAAACCCCTCGATTGTTTGATGTCCGCATCCCTTCCTCGGCGTTTTACAACAAACAAAAAACTCTTCAAAAGCATCTTCACACACAAACACTCGTGGTCGGCGATTCGATTCACTTCGCTCCATCGCCGACTCTTTATGAATTTCTGTCACGGCCCTGTTTTGGTTGCCTGGGAGCCATCTCCTGTTTTACCGACTACGGTCACGGATAGCATTGGCAAGGCATCATATGCATTCGATTCCCCAACATTGTACCCTCTGCGTCGCTGGGATATTGCACGCGAGGTTGGGGCATCCATCTTGGCGTCATTCTTTTTTTTTTGTTTTTGTTGCACCGAGTGTGCTTGTATGCTATGGGTGGGAGCGAAGGAAGGATTTTTATGACGAATGTATGAATTGTGCTCCATTGCGCGATAATACGAGGGTAGACATGGAGGAAATGGGTGTGGCGAAGAGGCCTGCCTGACACGACTGAGATTGTGGGTGAGTAGGGCCAGCCGAGGCCATGTAAAGATGATGGGCATGGTGTGAGACGGGCAGGAAGGAAGCTACGTCTTGGTCGTGTAGGTAGAAGCTTGTGCTGATTATGAATAATATTATGATCATGTTTAATCCTCTTGTTCTTGTGGCTTGCGCGACCCCTTGCCCCCATGATCCCCCCATGACAAAAAGGGACCATTTACATACACCCAGTCAGTTGAGTTACTTGGACTCGGGTGTGACGACTCGTGCGAGGGCCTAGAATATGGCAACGGCATTGGGTGGACTCGCGACGCCGCCTGGGACCTGTCATGTGTGTATTATCAGTACTTGCATGTGTATGATTCAGATTCAGTACGAGGGGGTGGACATGTAATTATCCATCTTACCTTGAGCGGCACACTACTGACAAAGCACGTGTACCTCTGCAATTCCTCCGCCTTGTCACACAATCGCTCCAGATCCCACATTTCGCCAATCATGACGCCCCATCCGGCCAGACACCACTGGTGCACCAGACCGCCGCCCTGTCCAAGGGAGTCAATCGTCAGCATCCATGAGGGAAAATCACAAACGAACCAGAGAGAAGAGAGAACAAGAGGAGAGAGACTCACCTGCATCTCGTCTTCCCAACTCTCGCCCTTCCATATCCCGCCCGGCTTGTTGTGATCGCCGACAAGCGGACTCATTTCGAAACTCGGCGCGTCACCTGCCACGGCCACGAATCCGGATTCCCATATCCACTGCAAGACATCCTTTGAGCTCTCGACGCCGAGGAAGTTGGGAGGGTTGGTTGCCAGGGCCTTCTTGTCCGACTCGCCGAGGGCGAGGTAATGCTGGGTGAAACCCGTGCGCAGAAGGAGCACGTCGCCGTCGCGGGGCTGAGCGCCCGTGTCTCTTAGCATGTCCTTGAGCGTCTCTGCGTCGATGGAAGATGCCGTCAACGCGTTCACACCCGGTTTCCCCTTCTTTTCGAGATACCGAGGGTAGTCGAGTATCACGCCCCTCGCCGTGATGCCGCCTGCTTCGGCTACACGATCGATACCAATAACTCCATCTCCGGCCTCGACCTGATCCTGCGTCCGGCCCCCATAGTACAGTTTTCTCTTCTGATACCCATAGTGTCGGAACCCATCCCATTGGCTGCTGCTCTGCGTATTCAGGTTCAAATGGTCGTCATTGACCGTCCTCTTCCTTCCATCGGGATGTGTGCGGTTCTCCAGCTTCCAGTCAAATGATGGCCGCCCAAACGATGGGTAGGATGGTAGGTTCAGTGTCCAGTCTAGGGATACACGGTCCCCGGTTTGGATTTCCTGCGCCGCGGCTTTGATGGTTGATGGTGTGAGCATGTTGAGCGCGCCGAGTTCATCGTCGGCGCCGTAAAGTCCCCAGGCATTTCCCGCTGGACCGGATTTGTCCAGAGGAAGGGCGGAGAAGGGAGGACGGGGTGGTGGTGAGGAGGGCATTTTAATGGGAAAGAAAACTTGGAAGCGAGTATCTCAAATTGGGGTGATTACTGTAGATTAGAAATGGGACCACGTACTGGAGTGGCAGTAGGATGATGGTGTATTATTATGTGGATGTATGTACTGTACATAGATTCGACCACAGTTGGGGAATTGGAGATATGATGTAGTCGGACCTGTGGTGGGGGTTCAAGGCGGGGTTGTCCGATTAGTCTACTCTTTTGTACCGATTCGAGTAGGAGCCCCATTAGTTCGGGGGTATTTGTTGCGAGCTTGTTCGGAAATAAGAAAACCCACACCACGTCTTCAAAACTTGGCTACTAAAAAACGTCCCACCACGGCGCGTAATCCAGGCAACATGGGAGAACATCACAATGGTTGGCATTCGTTCCGAGTGCACGCAATTTCGCATACGGACGGGCGTAGTTGACTTGGTCATCTTCATACTGCTATCCTAGTATCCAAAATTAGTCTCTCGCTTCATGAGTTAGGTCCCATGCCCACTCCACCGTTACCTCTCGAACCCGTATTCTGTAAATGCGCACTGCTTCCCCTAAACAGACTTTGCCAGATAAACGCCTCGCTAAGCAAGAGCTCAATGTCCTTCTCGGTCCACTGCCGCGTAGGCAAAGCTTGCAAAAACATCATGATTTCTTGAAAGTCCATTTTTCGAAGTTGGTCAGACCATTTGACGAGAAACGCGGCGCAGACGTAGAGATGGAACGAGGAAAAGCCGTCTTCTTCAGCCTGGGTTACGTCAGCTCGTGTGGAGAGGGGACAGCTGAAAGAAGTCTACGTACCAAATATGTGTCCCACATGCGTATTGTATTCTTGACCGATATTTCGCGCATCAGTAGACAATTCATCCATCGAAAGCTGAATTGGATGAATTCAACGCCTTCGTTTTGAAGATGTTTCGCCAACCCGTCGTCTATCCTGGTGGTGAGGTCCCGGAGGCTGGCCACTTGCCGCTGTATCCCGGGCTGATGTGAAATGTAGTTGTCTTGTATGCCGTCTAGTAGTTTGGTAAGACACCAAAACGAATCGGCCTCGACAGCATCCAAAACCTGCTTTGGTAATTGCCCCGGGTCCATTCCAAACTCGATGTCAGGATCTGAGATATAGGAGCCAAGAAACGTTTGCCAGAAGGGAGTGACCAGGTCGTTGATGCCCTGCACATATCCAGAGGCGGGATGTCGTATCGCCCAAACGTAGAGTATGCGCTCCAGTGATCTTTGTGTTGCCTCGTAGCTGTAGAGCTCTAGATGCGGATTCGTCCGAGGCACATCAATGCTAATTTGATGCCAGATAGCTTCATCCAAACCTCGCCCACGTCCGCGATTCGTAGCCGCAACAGCACCTGTACTCCCCGTCGTGCCACGCTCAAAGGCTTGCCGTACCCCGTCCAGGTATTCCTTCCGCTTTCTTTCCAGAGTCGCAACTCGTCGTTCGCTGCTGGTGGGCAGATATCCAAGTAGAACCTGCCAGGTCATGGCGCGGACCTCGGACGGTATGCCGGACCATGCCGAGTCCCTCAGATCGGGTAACGATATGGTACTCGTTTGAAGTATGCGCTTAAATTTGTTGATTCGAGTTATCCGGGCCGAGTGCTCGTCGCTTTCTTTGGAAGAAGCGGTGGGAGACACCGGGGGATGTGAAATTAGGTGGAGCGAGTTGGCAGGATCGCGGAGGATTTCCTGGTATTGTGGGCGCAGAATCTTCCCCTCAGTTTTCTTTGCAGTTGGGTAATTGGGTATCCCCCGCTCTTCGGCAATGTCGCCACTGTCTATTCCCCGCCATGGTGTTGATACTGAGCCATTCCTTCCTGCAGTGGCTCCAATATCTCTACTACCCTTGAGTGGGTCTTTCCGTCTGCCCTTCCTTCTCATGCTGGCTATACTGGGAAGGCCAAACTCGTCTTCGTCATCATCGAGCATGATGTCACCCTCGTACTCGTCGTCATTTTCCCAATCCTCATGAGTGTTGCGTAGGAAGGAGGTGTATGAGCTTCGTAAAGGTGGAGGAGATATGCCACTGCTACTTCGCCCTGGGGCGACGCTGGATTCGCGGCTGTTGCTGGTGGAGGGTGGGGTTCGGGGACGCGAGTTTGGGCCGGACACGGTGCTTCAGAAGTTAGCAAACAAAAAAGGGCAAAAGGCCACGGACGTATCATTACAGAGAGTCTAGCTTGAGTATGTCGGCGTGCGAGTAGGAAGCTCCAATGACCTTTTTGCTCTCGGGGGATTTGGAAGCGTTGGAATTGGTCCGCCAGAAGGGGGATGCAGATCTGCGAGTTCCATGTTAACATCCATGGTAATATGGACGATAGACATGCGCCGTGGGGGGGTGTTCCACATACGAGGACCTGTCTGTCGTCGAGGTGCCGGCGCGTTAGCTGTGGTGGTGCTTGCTTGCTGCTGCTGCTACTGCTGCTGCTGCCAATGACAATTGACAATGCTCACCAACTTGGACCATTTCCTAGGCATATAAGTTAGCATTCACAAGCGAGTGGGACATGCATACCGACCTGCTGAGTCTTCTTGCTGGCCATTGTGCTTTTTGGAATTCTGGTAGAGACCGGCAGAGACACGCTGGCCGACCCCGCTGGCACTCGCTGCGTGCCGCCGTCTGTGTGTTTGAGCGACCTGGGCTGCGGCGTTGCCAAGCCCGTGGCGCCGCGCCAGCTACGCTAGCTGCGTTAGCTCAACTGGCGCGCTTTCTGATCCGTCTCCTCCTTTGCATCGTCAGGCTCTTCCAAGGTTCGTCTCCACGTCGACCGAGACATCCCCCGTCGACCACTCCATTTCTTATTGTCTCTCCCACCCATTTCCATCGCTACAAATCTCGTCCACCACTCTTCTCCCCACTACTCTGTGCTGCGGCGACCAGTTTATCTTCCAGCGTCCGCCGTGCGACATTCTCCCTAACAGTTCACGTACCTCCAAGCTCATACGCGATTTACGGACGCGACCGGCCTTGAAGGAAAAAAATTCTTTCGGAGCTCTTTTTCACTCAACGTCTTCCTCTCTCCCATCTTCAAACTAACATCGCCATGGCTGACGACGCTTACGACGAGGATCTCTTCGCTGATCTGTAAGTGCTCCTGCTCCTGCTCACGCGACCGTCCCAACACGTTCTGTATTCTGCTCCACGCGGCCATCGCAAGCTCGAGCTAACCCCAGCTTCTAGCTACGATGGCGATGACGTCCCAGCTCCGGCCGCTCCAGCTGCGAAGGCACCGGAACCCGAGTTGGCCAAGCAAGAGCCCGCGAGCGAATCTGCCGCGCCCGCTTCCTACAGTGGAGGCGATAACGATGTCCAAGTGAAGCAGGAGCAAGACTATGAAGGCGGCGACATGGATGTGAATGCTGGTGCCTGGAATGGCAACAACGGCAATCAGTCGTACGATAACGGCAACAATGATGACGACAATTATGGTCCGATCAATGTAAAGGAAGATGGGTAAGTCTCTTTCCTGTCAATTTACGCGCTCACCAGGAAAGTATCATGCATGTGAAAGTAGCCGTTTCAAGCGCCTCTCTAGCTCATTCCTTGGATTTATTGGACCACATCATCCCACGGAACAGGGGCATTTTTTTTTGTCTTGCGACGTCAAGCATAGACCAACAACAGCCTGGCATCGGCAAAAGTAGGAGGCATATGGCTCTCAGGGCACGTTTTGAATGGGATGGTTCTATGGATGGAGGCAATTCTCGGGCAATTGTCAGAACAGTCAAGATCAACACGAGCTCAAAGGGCGCCAGGCTGGCAGGAGATGAGGCTAGGAACTGGTCGTTTCTCGCGAGAACATATCGGGGCTCAATGGTCAGGATAGCGGAAGCGTTCCAAGTACATAACAGCCAGCAATGCGTCTACTTGCTAGGAGAGCAGGACTGGGTAGCCGACAGTCATACGCTTCTCTCGCCCTACAATTACGCCTGTCGCGAAGGGATATCGCAGCTAGCCACAGATAGGCAGCGCTTCTTTTCGATATATACCTAGGTACTTGATAGCGCGTACCAGCACGCAAGAACAGGGTAGTCCATCGAGTTGTCGCACTCTCTGCTATAGCAGAAGTCCGCTCTCGAGTTCATAGCAAATCACAGACGCTTCAACGGAACCATACTGTGCCTTTGCGGGGCTACTTGCTCGTCGAATGGTGGACGGACACTACTGAACGCTTGATGGATATGGACCTGAATATCCAACTTTCGTCTCACTGGGCCTGAGGCTTGCATTGTCTGGTGCGAGTCCCCAATTTGGACGCGCAGACGTGTCTAGCCGCGTCCCATTACGACCGCCGCTTGTTCGCTTGCCACGCTTGCTCCATGCGGCTCATGCGGCGGCTCCTGTCAAAACAACCTCACCCAACAAACGACAAGACGAAAAACTACAAAAAGCCCCCCAAACATCATAGTTGTCACATATGGGACTCTATCGCTCAGCTGTACCCTATGTCAGCAGCAGCGATACCACGCGACTTGCGCAAATCGATACCGTCATACCGATCAACTGCATGCCTATCGAGCACTTGAGCATACAACTGCACTCGAGTCCATTTCCGCCTACGCCAGTTATACGTATCGCAGGCATGCAACCAGTATCTTCTGCCGGAATTCCTACGTCTCTCACTATATGATTGTTTCTTCTGTTCGAGCAGCCCCGCTGGGGCACTGCCTCGCTGAACGACTGACCTCGGACTGACTGACCTGGATATGAACTTGGATCTACTACCAGCTAGTATTCTCACGTTACGACTTACCCCGGACTATTGCCTGGAACCTTTTTGCGACTAATTGCTCATCTCAATTTTGTATGATTTACTAACTTATTGGCTTCATAGAAAGATGTTCATTGGTGGATTGAACTGGGAGACCACCGAAGGTATGTCGATTATCGATCAAACTTTTTGTATTGTTTCGTGGACTAGGTTCTAGTTTCAAACCCCAAACTACAATCGCTCCCACGAAGATGAGCTCCCTACAAACCAAGGCAATACTAACATCTATATGTAGACTCACTCAAGGACTACTTTACACAGTTTGGCGAGGTCAGCGAATGCACAGTCATGCGCGACAGCGCGACAGGCCGCTCCCGTGGTTTCGGTTTCCTCACCTTCCGGGACCCCAAGTGCGTAAACACTGTTATGGTCAAAGAGCACTACCTCGATGGAAAGATTATTGATCCCAAGCGCGCTATTCCCCGAGAAGAACAAGAGCGAACCAGCAAGATCTTCGTTGGTGGTGTCAGCCAAGAAGCTACCGAGGATGACTTCAAGAACTTCTTCAAGCAATTCGGCCGGGTGGTTGATGCTACGCTCATGATGGACAAGGACACAGGTCGGCCTCGAGGGTTCGGCTTTGTCACTTTCGATGGTGATGCTGCTGTGGATGCCACTCTTCAAGGACCACTGCAGATTCTCGGCAAGCCTATCGAGGTCAAGCGTGCTCAGCCCCGAGGCAACATGCGCGATGGGGAGGACGAGAAGAAGTTCGGAGGCGGACGCGGTGGAGGAAAGTTCGGCAATCGGAGTGACAACAACAACAACGGAAACGGCGGCGGCGGCTATGACAACCAGCCAAACCAGGGTGGCGGTGCTGGCGGCGCTCAAGGAGGAGGCAATGGTCAGATGACACCGGCTATGATGGCCCAGTATTGGCAACGCATGCAGCAGTACTTCGCGCAAATGCAGCAGAATCTCGCGACCCAAGGAGGCATGCCCAATCCAATGGGCGGTATGGCAGGTGGTATGAACCCCGCCATGATGCAGATGATGGGCGGAGGTATGGGAGGCATGGGAGGCGGCATGAACATGCCCCAGACGGGCTCACCAGCACCACCAGGACCTGCGGGCGGCATGGGTGGGATGAATCCGGCCATGATGCAGATGCAGCAGATGCAACAGATGCAACAGATGCAGATGGCTCAGCAACAGCAGCAAGGTGGCGGACAGGGCAACTACAACAACGGCGGCGGCGGTCAAGGAAACCAGCAACAAGGCATGGGCATGAACCCTACCGGTGCGCCCCGTCCCGCATACACCGCTCAAGAGCAACTGGCCTTCGAGCAGCAGAAGTACGAACAGCAGCAACAGCGCCGCATGCAACAGCAATCCGGCTACGGCGGCGCAGGTGGACCGACCAGCTGGGAGGGAATGTACGACGAGGTTCCTCAGCCTGCTATGCCACCCTCTGGTCCCGCTGGCCGCATAGGCGGCGGCAGCCAGGGCGGCTTTGGCGGTGGAGGCAAGATGGGGGGCAGAGGTCGTCAGGGCTCGTCACAACCACCAGCCCAACCCAGCAATGCTCCTCCGAACGCACCCACTGGACCGAAGAACGCAGGAAAACTCGGCGCCAACTATCGGGGAGGAGGACACCGAGGAGGAAACTTCCGCCACAATCCTTATGGAGCCCGTGGATAGGAAGCGTCCGTGGGGATCTACTTGTTGGTAGGGAAGGGTGGAAGCTTTCGGGATTTTCCTGCATCTATTTTGTTCTCTTGAGCTGGCGTTTGTAGGCTTTTTTGAAAAGGGTTAGCTGCCTTTTCTACGGGAGACGGAAGGGCCGAGTGTGCACCGCTTGAGATAAGACGACAGAGAAGTGAATGCACGCATCGATGATAGGCTGGCAAGGAGTGAGGCCACTAATGTACTATATGGAGATAATCACATCATCACCTCTGTCAAACGTTTGTGTTTCGAGATATTCGAGTTGTGTGTGTGTTTGTTTGTTTGAAAGGGCAATGCTATCGTAGACTCGAAGTATGTGTGTGCCATTGCCTCGGAATCATTTGCAGTCTGATGTAAAATTTCTTTCCAAGTCATAGGTTAATTGCAAACATTTTCAAAAGGTAAACACCTGAATTATTCTGAATTGTTGGGCCGGTAGCGATTCCTCTTCCACAAGAGCCTTGCGGTTAGACCCCATGGTTGGGAGATGACGATACGTGGATGAATTTGAGAAAACAATGTCTAGCTCGATGACAATCTATGCTAGCGCAGGAACAGTTCCAGGCTCGGCTCTAATAACACGTCTGTCTAGCTGCGTGAATCTGGTTTTACTTTCCCGAGAAAGGTCTAATGCGGGTCAATCCGTACTTTTAGATAGGTTCTAATTTGGTCGGTGTCGTGTGAAGACACGGTTCATTCAGGTGACAGCGGCATTCCTAGATTTGGCATGGGTGAATGGCATTTCACGTGTGGTGGGTGGTGGGAGCCGTGTAGCACGGTAGCGCTGACAAATAGCTTGGCACAAATAGCTTGGCGGCGCTTGCCATTTCTTCGGCTTTGTTCTTCCTCCAGGCTTCTCTTCCTCTCATCTTACAACATCCCCCACCCCCGACACCCACCACAACAACCACGACTCCAGCACACAACTTGTACTCTCGAGTCTTCTCTACACAGCCAAATACACCAAATACACAAGACAGTGGCTCGTCAGTCCCAACGTTAAGTTCCCTGCCGTACGTGAGCTCTTGCCGACTTTCCTTCACTTGCTGTGGCGACGCTGGACGGCCCCCACACTTCTTCTACATAGCAATACAGTTGTTGCGCATACGCTCTGACTCTCTCTGCCTCGTCGTACACTCCTGCTTCATTGCGTTTCTTGACGCCCTCACTGCGGTTGCCCGACACCTGGCTTGATTGTTCCGGCGAGTGAGCCGTCTAACTCCGCCTCACCAAGACTACACCGATTCCACCCTCGACATGTCATCTTCAGTCTTCTACAAATTCAAGAACTCGCGGGAGCCGGAGCGCATCTTGTTCGATGGAACTGGTATCTCTGTGTTTGAGCTCAAGCGCGAAATCATCATAGCCACCGCTCTCGGCGACGGCACAGACTTTGATTTTCACCTATACCCCGAAGATCAACCCACAGTTGAGTACGACGACGACACAACCATCATCTCACGGTCGAGTACGGTAATCGCATCCCGCCGACCAGCCGCCCGCGGCCATGGACGCGCCGCTCGATACATATCCGGCCGCGCACCGGTACGAGCCATCACCAAGATCAACGCTGCCAAGCCCGCCACGACAACAGTAGCATCAGGCGGCGTGCTCACAGAACAGGACGCCGAAGCTGCGTTCTTGCAAGAGTCGGCACAAGTTTGGGACGCACAAAAGGAATCGCTGTCGCACGCGAAACCGGTATACCACAAGAAGAAACCCATCAACGTCCCTACACACGAACCCCCACCCGGCTACGTCTGCTACCGATGCCAAAAGAAGGGACATTGGATCCAGGCATGCCCGACAAACGACGACCCCGACTTCAAGCCGGTTGCCCGTGCCAAGCGCACTACCGGAATCCCCCGGTCGTTCTTGAAGACGGTGGAGAAGCCCACAGACGAGGATGATGCCCGCGGGGTCATGCTGAACGCGGATGGAGAATACGTCCAGGTGATGGCGGACACGAGGACTTGGGAGAAGTTTCAGGAGAAGACCAATGCGGCGAAGGCCCGTGCTGCGAGCGTCGAGGCTGCTAACAAGGAGGTAGCAGAGCGAGGTTTGGATTGCCCGATTGACAAGCGGATGTTTGTGGATCCGGTGAAGACGCCTTGCTGCAGTAAGACATACTGCCACGACTGCATTGAGAATGCGCTGGCAGATGGTGATTTGGTTTGTCCCAACTGTTCGACAGATGGAGTTCTTATCGATGATCTTGCTGTTGATGAGGAAATGCTGGAGAAGATTCGGGCATATGAGGCCGAGAAAGCGAAGGAGAAGTCTGATAAGGAACAACAAGCGAAGGAAGAAGCAAAGGCAGCAGCCAATCCCTCTTCTCCATCTAATGATGAAAACGTTTCTGTGCCCACCCCCACTGATGAGAAGGCAAAGACTAGTGAGACCACACGGTCTGGTACCAAGTCACCGCAGCCGAGTAACGCTAGCATTGCTCCATCTACATCCAATGTCAAGTCCCCACTTACTGTTGCAGCGAATAGTGTCTCTTCTGCTACTCTAGGTATCGGCGGAAACGGCTCAGATACTGACACGTCGACGACATCGAAGAAGCGCAAAGACGCTCCTACCGAGATCAAACCGCCGTCTGCTCCCAAAGCTATGCGTATTCAAAAGGAACAACAGGCACGCCAAGCCCATGACCACTCAACAGCCTTGGAGAAGAACTTCATCGAGTCTATGGAAGCACTCAAGAACCTGCCAAAGGCTATGCCCGTAATTCCCAATCCCGCTGTGTCTGTAATCGGAATGCCAATGAACCCGATGATGGGTATGATGAATTCGGGCATGATGAACCCAGGCATGAATGGGATGAACCCTATGGGACAAATGAACGGCTTCCCTGCCATGAACAGCAACATGAATGGCGGCGGCTGGAATGGATACAACAACGGCGGTGGCTATCCAAATGCCATGCAGAACAACATGAGCGGTAGCTATGGCATGGGTGCCGGCTATGGCAACAACATGAACGGTGGATATGGTCGCGGCAACATGGGATACGGCAACAACATGAATGGCATAAATGGCATGCAAAGCGGAATGGGGTATCAGAACGGTCAAAGTTGGAATCAGGGTCAGCAGGGTCAGCAAGGCTACGGCAATGCTGGCTATCAGAATCATCAAATGCAAGCAAACAATGGCGTCTTCCCGAATCAACAGCAGCCATCCCAACAGGGTGCATATGAACGCCAGCCAGTCAATCCCCATCGTCAAAACAAGCACCGCAAACAACGTGCACCGGACTTCCACTACGTTCAATGAGCCGCTCGTCGATCCGCTACCTTGCTGACTTTCTCGAATACCTTGACTTCGACAACCGGTACATAATTCACGTTCGGTATATTTCACACTTGGCTGCACGATGAGATACCCCTACACGATCATCATACCAACAACATCAGTAATATTTCGACATATGTTCCTGCATTGGCTGCAAAGCACGGCCTTAATACAAACCCTTACTTTCGCCCGACTACGACCTTGCTCAACTCATCATGGGTTCTCTCATCTTAGCATTTCAGATTTGAAGCGTGGCGTATGGCGTTCCGGACAAACGCCGAGTCTCTCTTCTTCCAATGGGGCAAAGGTACACCAAAGACATTTACGGCCCTTCTTCCGTCACATCAACAATACAACAAAAAACAACCGTCTACTGTTCACGATGGCTTCATACAAAGCAGTGCCCGTCTCTCTTTCTTCGGCGGAACTCCCTTCTTTGGGTTGAGTTTGCCAACAAGTTCATCACACACGCAAGGTACGAATAACCCCGATGCTTTACGCTTGTTCTTCCTGGCTTTTTTTCTTGCTTTGCTTTGCTGCGGATGGGTGGATTTGTGTCTAGGCGTTTCAGACAAGGATCGGGGTGGGCGGTGACTCTGGTCCTTTTACCTTTTGAGCTGTTTTCTTCCTGGCATGGGTGGGTATAGGATGGGACGGGTGGGATGACCATCATAAGGCCGTCATACGGTGATGCGCGGCCGTAGGTGAAGACCGGCGGAGAAGAATGAAAAGAATCAACGTCAATATTGTGATCATCTATGTGAATGTGAATGTGATGACTATATAATATTATGATATTATGATGTTGTACACATGGAGTATTTTAATTGTGTTGCTCATGTTCAGCATCACTGCATGTATGTGCTTCCTTAGTATACAAACAAGGGCGAGCGGGCTCCACACACATATATATATATATTTATTGCGGCATAGATGTGTAAGTTTCCGAGCTCAGAGAGGCAAGGCGCTTGTTCACGGCATGTTGCTGAGCAGGGAGTAATTTCTGTACAAGAACCGCGGGTGCTGCTCCAGACATCGACCAGATTCGATGCGTATTCTGGAGGGGAAATCTCGGAGGGAGAAAGGACGCCCCTTGTTCGGTGTGCAGTGGACTGTCCTTGCGAAGGGGTTCCAAGAAACTACGCACTGCATCTGTAGCAAGGGAATTGCTTTTTGTGAACCAGATCATACATAGATACCCTTAGAGTAAGACTAAAGTTGGACTAAAGTTGGACTTTCCACCTCAATGAACAATCTCAATCATGCATGTAGAATTCTATACGCTCATTGTCCAACTCCGAACCCTTTCCACTGTCAACCTTTCACCCCTTTCCAATCCCCCCCTCTTCCATACCCAGCCCAACCCACTTCCCTCGATTTTCTCCAATACCATCCCTAATCACCACTTACCTAACCATAATTGAAAGCATTTCGACAGAGAGGACAACTCGAACTTCCACTACTCTTGAACCATTTAAACAGACATCCGCCATGGAACAAGTTCCTACACGTCCCACACCTCTTATCCGGCAACTTGCGATCGCTCCCGACAATGCTATAGCAAATGGAGCACTCCGTCTGTCCTTTCATCGCGCCGTCGACATTGCGTTTGAACGTCGTCAGCGCATCGATGAGTGACCCGTTGAAGATGGTGATGGCGCCGAGCGAGATGCGTAGCCACGACTGCCATTTTGCCTCGTTGACCGCGACGCGATTTATGCCTTCGACGCGCGCGTTGGCGAGTGGGAAGGCGGCGGGGAGGGTGACACGCATGGACATTGTTTGGTCGTCGATGGTGTAGGAGGCAGTTATTTCACGCGCCCGCGGCGCGACTTTGACAGTGAAGGGCGAATCTGCATCGGCCTCGAGCTGGGCATCGGACCAGGTGGTGACGGATTGTAGGGCCGCGGTTATCACGGGCGAAGAGATGTACTTCTCGGTCCATGCCTCGAGCGTGACGACGATGGGGCGAGACTTGCAGTCAATCCACCAAGACTTCGCTAGAGAAGGGATGTATCGCAGGCAAAGGAAATACAGATGCGTCAATAGCCATTGTGCGTCTTTTTGTGGTGGCTCAAGGTCGGGTGTGTATGTGGTAACGTCAAATTTGGAAACATCCACTGGCTTGCTGTGAGCGTGACCTAAGAAGTCAAACGTGAAGCTAAGGAGGCCCGGAAGATAGTCGCCTTCTTTGATGTGCTCAACATAGTCATTCTTCACTTTGAAAGACTACATGGATCATTAGCAATTATGCACCAAAGCCTACAGAGTAACTTACAGAATGTTCAAGGTGGTCGAAAACCAGCAGCCAGCTAAGGAGATATCCCCTCAGCGGCAGCGGCACACTACGCTCAAAGTTCGCTTCTCCTAGCGCTGCTAAAGTTGGCGCCTCGAGTATGAGAGACAGCAGCTCCTCGGGAAGACGCGCTGTTGTCTTATCGAGGGCCGAATCGATCGAGATCTGTTCCTGCGCCGCTGGTATTTGCTTGTGGAGGATGTCGAAAGCTGCCTGCTGCACCGGATGTGATTCGACGTACAGTAATGGGAATAGATCCTCACTTGACTCGAGTTGCTCGATTGGAACCTTGCTGATCTGCCGAGCTAAGACATCGTTGAGAATCTTGAGCGGCTGATGAAACTCGTCGGGAAAGTGCAGGGAATTCTTCAGGAGGTTGACGAGACCGTTTGCAATTTCTTGCTCTGTTTCCTTCCAGGCGTCGACGAGATCGTCGTTGGGTTCTTCCTCTTGGGTAAGCAGAGTCCGGAGGAGAGCATAGAGCTTAAGCGAAGCATGCACAAATGGTAATTGGCTGTCAGGTAGTTAAAAATGCTGTAGTCAACGATTTGGGCTCGGCAGACGTACCTGTCTATCTCGGACTCGCTCTGTTGAAGTGAACTTGTCTTGCCCCAACTGGCAGCTAGAGCATCTAAAATCGATCGCCAATGCTCGCCATAGATGTCGGCCATGATTGGGAGAAGAGCTGTGAGCGAGCGGCAAACTTCAGCGCGAATGGGCAAGGCAACTTCGTAGCTATCTAGCCAAGGCACAACATGCTTGACGAAGAAGACTAGCCTCTGTTTGGAAATGCTGCGTTTGATGTCTTCCTGGACATAGACCAGAGTATTGAGAAGTATGAGTTGTCGCAGCCCTGTAAAGCCGTCAGAAAACGTATTAAATCCTTGATGTGGGCATATTGAATCCAAATTAACATACCATCCTCGGCTCTCGCCTCGATATCTAGGCCTGTTAGATCTGCCACGAGCTCGTTGCACATCCGTTCGCATGATTGCGATGCGGCGAGAGGTTCTTTGAAGGCATTCAGGAAACCAACGAGTGCCAGGATGTCTACAGCAGGTATTAGCAGAGTCTCAGTAATCGAGGAAGTTCAACCTACCCTTGCTCTTCCTGATGGTCTTCAAGTTTGTCTGCAGTTCTGCTGTTTGAGATGCACTCCATCCACACAGCTCAATGGCATCAGAAACAAGTACACTATATGTACGAGCTGTGTAGTATGCCTTTGCGCTCAACATGATATCTATCTCCGAAAGCAGATTTGTACCCCAAACCAGCAGTGATGAATTTGCATGTGGTCCACTCCAGGATGCACCTTTTCGCTTCAAGTCTTGCGAAATGATAACTCGCGCTTCTGAAATGAAGGTTATCGCATCTGCCTCCACTTCAGGATTGTATGCGGCCCAAAGATGGTTCGCACCAGCAAGTCCTAAGTTATCATCTGCAAGCTGTACAGTGAGCGCAAGGTTGCGGAAGATGCTGTTTCGAAGCTCGGAGGGGATGTCTTCCATCTTAAACAAATCCTCGTTCTTGAAGAGCCTCCCTACGTATTGCGCCGTGCGGAATGCGGCCGAGTATCCGTATGCATCGCGGTCCATATTTGGTATGTTGGATTGACGTGCTGCTGGCTGCACCAGATACACTGCTCCTCCCAGTGGGTTGGTAATGGCCAGCGAGGATTTCGGAGTCTTGTCAAGAAACGGCTCCAAGGCCGTGTTCCATTCGTCCATGTCCGGCAATACGCCCTTAATCTCCTCACTACTTCCAGAATTCACTAATTGCCTAGCAAGATCAACCAGAGTCTCGACCGAAACCGATGTTAGTGACGCTTCCCGAAGCCCTTGGGAGATGACATTGTAGATAGATTGTTTTGAATCTGAACCTGCGGAGAGAATAGTCTGGATTGAAGCATTGACTGCCATGGCCTCCTGTGCAATGACCTCATTTGGCGATTCCGACGCCAAGAGAAGACTTTGAAGAAGGCTGGAGCCCTGTGGTGTGGGAATGAACGACTTCAGCAACGACGGATTCTGTTTGACAATTTGTCGGAACCCTTGTAACGCATACGGAGCTTGTTGGGACAATGATAGAGACTTGGCCATCGAAGACAAGATTTCGTCCGTGGTTGTGGGTGACAAAATCTTCAGAGGCGATTGAAGAATGCGATTGAATGAGTCCCACTCTAAATCACCTTGGAGTGCTGTATGGACATTTGTTTGGATGTAGTTTTGTAACTCCAAGTCTGATGTTGCAAGATCAATCGAAGATGGAATTTTGGAGGATGTAAGAAGTGCTTCGAGCGCAGCGACCTTGGCAGGGGAATTGTCCGCTTTCAATGTGGATTTCAGCGTCGCACTCCATGCATCGTTGAAGTAGGAAGCTTCCGAAGCCGAGTATAGTATATTAGCCAGCTGCGTAGAAGAAGGCGATATAATGAGAGCCGGGAGATCATCTTGAATGAAGCGTTCTAGAGACTCCTCGGTTGCCTTATCGGAAAGTACTAGGGCTTTGTTCCTGTAAAGGAACTCTGCGATAGTACCTGTCGCGCCATATGGCTTACCGTTTCTAGTCTTTGATATTGAAAGTGCTTCCTTTATGATCGAGGAAGACGTTTGCACAAACAAGGGCCGTAGCGATGTAGAAGTTTCAGCTTTAAGCGCATGTTCCTGAAGGGACGTGATTCGAACAGCTTCCTGAATCAACGCGTTCTGTGACCTCTCATAATCCTTTGACTGTTCTGGTGCCGATGTTTTGATATCGTCAATAAATAGTTTCATGAAGCGCGGCCATTCTTCTTCCAGGATGGAGGACACGCTACCGATTTGCATGGCTTTTGAGACGAGGTTGAGGGAGTTCCGCGGGACCGCCCATTGCACTTGCTCAGACGTAGGTCGCAAATACTGAGAGATGATAGGGAAGATAAGATCAGTTGTAAGCTTGCGCTGGTCATCGTCCGAGAGTGGTTTGCAGACCATAGTTGCTATTTCCAGGTAGGCATTGAACGCGGTCTCCAGACTGAGCCTTGATTCGTCCTTCCTGGCAATTCCGCCATGTAGGGCATTGAGAAGATCCGCAGCATCTGCACCATTCTTTGGTAATATCTCCTTGGGAACCGCTTTGAAGACATCCGTCAACCGCTCCCAAAACTCACGTGGGCCTGACTGGGAACCCCTCTTCAGGAATTGCCGGAGTCGCCTATCAACTGGAGTTTTGCTCTTGTAATGGTCTGTCCAAACTGTTGGATACGCAGATGTGAGCAAAGCTAACGTGTCGACGTAGTCGTAGGCCGAGCTGGTTTGATGCGAATTCAGAGCGACAGAAAGGTATGCTTTGCTGATATGCTCTAGGTTCTGCCTGACGGCATCTGTATCCACCGCAAATCAGTACCTATGTCCATGAAGATATATGGCATTCTCTTACCCGGCTCTTTAACCAAACACGTTTTCAAAAATCGATGCAGTGATCGCCGAATGGAAGCATCATTATACGACGCGAAAGTCCAAAGTTTATCGTCCGCCACAATGCCCTCATATCCAGTTTGGAACTTGGCAAGTTCTTCTATTTTTAGATTGGCCAGTAAGCTACCTACCAGGGAGATGCAAGCAGAGATGACTCGGCTGTACTTTGCCTCAGCATCGTCCGGAGTAACAGTTCGTTCGTCGCTCAAAGTCAGAGCACTTTCCTTGTCAATAGCATCGCGACAGTATTCGAGTATGGGCTGCTGATATGCTTTTCGTATGTTCTGTATTTTTTCCGGACTGTTGAAGACTTGCCGCAGCGAGTTCTGTGTCGCCTCCGCCACCGACCGATCGCTGTCATACAGACCGCAGAGCCATGCGCCGACCGTCTTGGGCATGTGTCTGGCAATTCTTTTCCCCGCAGAACTGGAAATTTGACCGTGCACGACGTGAGCGCCCTGGCGTACTGCTTTGGCATTGTCTATGGAAGTTCGAGGGTACATTTTGATCTGCGCAACAGCTTAAATTACTACATGCATCGTATATACAGCCACATGTTGAACGCACCCATGCCTCAAGCACGCCCTCCTCCACAGGTTCCTTAAGCGACGCAACGTATGTTTGTATGTCCTCCAGCGCCTTCGCCTTCGTTGTGCTGTCCTTCTTGGAGAGATTCCTGAAATAAACGACGACATTGGGGTCGGATATCGAGGAAAGGTCTGGAGGCTCTGTGACGTATGACAATGGTGATGAATTGGCTCCGAAGGCTGAAGACGACGACGTTCCGAAGCCGGAATGGAAGGCACTGGAGGCGGCGCGTGCACTGCTGGCTTGCGATTTGAGCTGACGTTTACTCATGATTGTAGGTGAAGGAAAGAAAAGAGGGGCGAAAGAGAATAGGGAGAAGGGGGGGGAGAGGGGGAGAGTAGCATATGCGTGGTGATTGACGAAGAGTGATTGTGAAGTCAGTCCAACCCACTTCAGTGACGACAAAGCAAAAGGGCGGCGGCGTTTGTGGGGCATTTGCCGGAGATCCCCCGGTCGCCTTACTCGATGCAGCGTTAGTGTTAATAGCTCAACTTCAACTGAAGGCAACACCAAACATGTCATCAAGCTTTCTCAACACCACCGACTTGCTTGACTTTTATTGTCTTCTTCTCAAAAGATAGGGAAGTTGTAGAGAAATTTGAATCTTTCAATCGTTCGCAAGCAATCAACCCCAAGTAACCTTCCTGGGGTTTGCAGCGTGTAGGCTCACCTACAACTGTAACAGAGCGGCTTGGTGGCGGTGGTATCCAGATGAAGTTCTTCATAGAGTAAGTCGAATCTCGCAGTTTAATTACACGTGAATCTTACGCGTCTTAGGGAGCTACCAGTGCTCTTCCCTTACCCTAGGGTATATCCGGAGCAATATGCCTACATGTGCGATCTCAAGCGGACCCTGGATGCCGGCGGGCACTGCGTCCTGGAGATGCCTTCGGGCACAGGTAAAACTGTGTCTCTTCTCTCTCTCATCGTAGCATACCAGCAATTCCATCCTGAAAATCGGAAACTCATTTACTGCTCACGTACCATGTCTGAGATCGAGAAGGCACTTGCCGAACTGAAAGCTCTGATGAAGTACCGGACTGAGCAGCTAGGGTATGAGGAAGAGTTCCGTGGCCTGGGATTGACGAGTCGAAAGAACTTGTGCCTGCATCCGTCCGTGAAGAGAGAAAAGAGTGGGAATGTGGTCGATGCGAGGTGTCGAAGTCTAACTGCGGGATTTGTCAAAGAAAAGAAAGAGAGGGGAGAGGACGTGGAATTATGCACATATCATGATAACTTGGATCTTCTGGAACCGCACAATCTAATTCCGCCCGGGGTATGGACGTTCGACGGCATGCTCAAATACGGCGAGCAGCAAAAGCAATGTCCTTACTTCACAGCCCGGCGGATGATGCCCTACTGCAATGTCATCATCTATTCATATCACTACCTTCTCGACCCCAAGATTGCCGAACGAGTTTCAAAAGAGCTGTCAAAAGACTGCATTGTCGTTTTCGACGAAGCTCACAACATCGATAACGTGTGCATCGAATCCCTGAGCATCGACATAACAGAAGACTCCTTGCGGAAAGCCACCCGCGGAGTCAACAATCTTGACCGGAAGATTACAGAAATGAAGAGCACAGACGCCGAGAAACTGCAAAACGAATATGCGAAACTCGTCGAAGGCTTGAGAGCGGCGGATGAAGCCCGGGACGAAAATGCATTCATGGCAAACCCCGCTCTCCCCGATGACCTACTCAAAGAAGCCGTACCTGGTAACATTCGGCGAGCTGAGCATTTTGTCGCCTTCTTGAAGCGCTTCATCGAGTATCTCAAAACTCGTATGAAGGTGCTGCACGTCATATCCGAAACCCCGCCCTCCTTTCTCGATCATCTCAAAGAACTCACATTCATCGAGCGCAAGCCACTGCGTTTCTGCGCCGAACGACTCACATCACTCGTACGCACCCTCGAACTCACAAACATTGAAGACTACCAACCTCTGCAAGAAGTTGCTACTTTCGCAACTCTCATCGCAACCTACGATACCGGCTTCCTCCTCATCCTTGAACCCTTCGAGTCCGCTAACGCTACGGTGCCAAATCCCGTCCTACATTTCACATGTCTCGACGCCGCCATAGCCATAAAACCTGTCTTTGAGCGCTTCAGCTCCGTCATTGTCACCTCGGGAACCATGTCTCCCCTCGACATGTACCCACGCATGCTAAACTTCGAGACCGTAGTCCAAGAATCCTTCACCATGACGCTGACACGGAAGTCCTTCCTCCCCATGATCGTTGAGCGGGGAAGCGACCAAAACCAAATCACATCCGAATTCGCACACAGGAACGACATGCCCGTGATCCGCAACTTCGGCAACCTGCTCATAGAATTCTGCAAATTGACGCCCGATGGCGTGGTGGTGTTTTTCCCCTCGTATCTCTACATGGAGAGTATCATTTCAATGTGGCAGGGCATGGACGTGCTAGACGCAGTCTGGAAGTACAAACTCATCCTCGTCGAAACGCCCGACGCACAAGAAACCTCCCTCGCTCTCGAGACCTTCCGTACAGCATGCAACAACGGGCGCGGCGCGGTCCTCCTCTGCGTCGCGCGAGGAAAAGTCTCCGAGGGCATCGATTTCGACCACCATTACGGGCGCAGTGTGCTCTGTATGGGCGTGCCGTATCAGTACACCGAGTCCCGTATCTTGAAAGCGCGCCTCGAGTTCCTGCGCGAAACCTACCGCATCAAAGAATCAGACTTCCTCTCCTTCGATGCCATGCGCCACGCCGCGCAATGTCTCGGCCGCGTCATCCGCGGCAAGGACGATTACGGCATCATGGTTTTAGCCGACAAGCGCTTTGGCAAGAAGATCACACAGCTCCCGAAATGGATCCAGCAGGGCCTCGACACCAAATCGACTAAACTCACCGTCGACCAGGCCGTGTCCCGGGCTAAAGCTTTCCTGAGGGAAATGTCGGCCCCGTTTTCGAGAGCCGAACAGGAGGGATATAGTAGTTGGAGTTTGGAGGAGCTGGAGGCGCATCAAGCGAAGAAGAAGCTTGGCGCCGTTGATGGCACGGATACCGCGGCTATGAGGTTGTTGGAGGGGAGGGCGGAGAAGGTTATTGAGGATGATGATGAGTTTGGGGGCGTGGGCATGGATGCTGTTATGGCGGACTTGGGTTGAGTGTGCGCTCATCCTGCCTGCCCTGCCCGCAACGACTGTTGGACTGCGAAGGAATGAACGCGATGATGTATCGTCTCATCTGGTTTTTTTGTATAGGGTTGCAGTGCCTCAGAGTGGACGTGAACTGCAAAAACGGAAGCAATCATGTATCAGTACGGTCGCCAGAGTTTCTGATGCCTTGTAAGGTATATCAAAAAAGGAAATCTCGCACGAAGACAGTCGGATATATGCAGGTAGTGCGGCTTAACAACACAGTCACATCACGATAGCGTTACGCGAGAGCAACATCATCAACCGAAGATCAGGGAAAGAGCCGTGTTGTATTGATACGCATTATACAAACTATTCGCCAAACAAAATTCCCAGCAAGTGTGTTCGCAAGTAAGAAGCATGCATGCGTAGCCCCGAGGTCTTGACGCCATTCAATCTCTTTACCTAGGAATGATGACACGAATCAGAGAACGCCACACACAGGATAGAAACGCACTAATCGATTGAACAAAGATAGAGTGGAAAGCAAAGAAAATGAAAAAGAAATTGAAGGAAATGCTGGACACTAAACGTCCATGTCCATGAACAGCCATTGATCGCTGGTAATCTCATCTCCGTGGGCGAACCCATTCAGGGTGGTGAGCTGGAACCCGATCCAACCGAGGTCCTTGGTGAGCGCGTCCATGGCTCGTGGTTCGGTGTGGCGGTCGAGGCAGACGATGAGGCGGGAGCAGGAGAATTCGGGGACGTCGCAGAGTTCGAGGACGGCCATCATACTGAGTACGTTAGTGGGAGTGTTCATAACTAGAGAATGGATTTGACCTACCCTGCTTTCAAGTCGGACCCAATTACTGAGTGATCGAAGAAGACGCACATGGCCCTCTCGCCATCATTCTCCGCGACGAAACCCCTGAACCTGTTCCCACCGACGTAATCCCAAATCTCGAGCCAGTCACTGACCAAGCCCTTGTGGTCGAGCATGCCGTCATCCGTTTCAGGCGACGGCAAGTCACTGCTTCTATCCGTGTATCCCCGAACTTCGACACCGTAGTCGTTGATACCGATAGACGAATGTTGATGAAGATTTTGCATACCCGTTACCAGCGAGTCCTGACGAGCCGAGTTTCCCTCACCCAGAAAAACAGTTCGCAGTGTCTCGCAGAAGAGTCTCTCACACTCTCCCGTAATGGTGTATGCAGCCCCCCCTCTACGCGCCCGTCCGCTGCGGCTCTCACTGTCGGTTGCCGAGAGCTTGGCGGATGTGTGTCTGGCGGCGAGGGGGGGACTCAGCGGAGGTGAAGGCATTCCCTGAAGAAATTTCAGCACTACTGTGCTCAAACCCGTGCAGAATATCAGACCAGAGCTTAAGGGAACCTCAAGCCTGCGACTGGCATTGCAGAAAGAACTTACCGAGCTCGCCTCAGGAACGCCAATCGACCCCGCCGGCGCCGGTAGTAGAGTAATGAAAGCCCTGGATCAGCGTCGAATAGGCGCTCACCGCATAACAGCTAGCGCGGACATTGGCGCTGACCTCGTAGTAGTTGTCATAACAATTACTACTACTACTACTGTCACGTTTGGAATTGGAGATCGCCATTGTTCGATTTTGCCACGGTTGCGTGTGGGTGGGTTTTCAGGAGGTAGGAAGTATTGGCGGTCGTAAAGAGAGTTGGAGCGAGGTGCTGGAGTGAGCCGATGCTACTGGAGAATGGGTGGTTGTGGGCGTGGTGGTGGACGAGGACGGTTGATGTTAGAGCTGGAGAAGGAGGTGGCGCGTCGACGGAGAATAAATTGCGAGCTTGGAGCCTTGGCGTTCCCCGCTTTTGCGTAGCGCCGGTAGCCGAGTATCCGCGAAATTTCTAGCAACCTCACCTCCACTTTTTAATATGATTATGTCATCGTGGTTGCGGTTGCTGTTGTTATGTATACAATGGTAGTGGTTGTTACTGTTACCTGGTCGTTGCCATTGATGCACTTCACGTCACAGTTTCAAAACCACCGCAACAACAGTGACTAACACACAAAAATATCTATTTACTACATACTGCCCGGAAACCAGCTAACGCCGTCACACCTTTTCTTCGAGGTAGCATCCTCAGCAATCTCATTGCCGCCGTGGCAATAGTGTCTCGCCATATCAGTCTCTTGCCAGATCTTTCCGTCCAACCATTGAAACGTGAAAACAGGGCAAGGAAATCAGTAACGAATCGAGAGGCATTAGTAGAGAAATCCTTCCTCCCTACACATATCTAATGGACAGTCGAAGATTATGCAAGTCGGATATCTCATACGCGCTATACAGGGAAAACATGGAAACAGAGAGAACATGGGGATGGCTGAGAAGTCCATTACAGCACCGCAGGTGAGAGCTGGCGTTGGTTGCGTCGCCGGTCGTCTACGAGACGGAAATGCACTTGATATCGAAGATCAGTTCGGAGTTGGCGGGAATGTCAGGTAGAGCCTTGTTGCCATAGGCAAGCTTCGCGGGAATGCTAAGACGACGCTCGCTGCCGGCAGTCATGCCAACGACACCGATGTCCCACCCCTTGATGACCTCGCCAACGCCGAGCTTGAAGGAGAAAGGCTTGCCCTTCTTGTTTGCTATAAATGATGTTAGTACCTGCATGCTTGACTTGAGACGGCTGCAACTTACAATCAAACTGCTTGCCATTCTTCAGCTTGCCAATGTAACGCATCTCGATCTTGTCACCCTTCTTCGCAGCACGGCCCTTGCCCTCCTTCTTGTCCTCAACCGTCACGCCTCCAACGACCCGTGGGCCCTTGGGCACCTCCTTCTTTGCCTCCTTCTTCTCCTCGACCTTGGGCGATCCAGTGGGGCCGAGCTCAAGGTTCTTCGCGAATTGAACCTTCTTCTTATCGCTGCCAGGTGCCTCAGCCTTGTCGGCCTTCTCCTTCTTCGCGGACTCCTGAGCGGCGGCAACAGCCTGTCCGTCATTCTTCTTCAGCTTCTTGGCTTGCTTCTTGCTCAGCTTTGCCTCGCCGTTGGTGGTAGGCTCTTCTGACTTGGCGGCCTTGCTGATCAGAGCATCGAGAGTCGAGTCGTCAACGTCCAACGACTCAGCCGGGCGCTTGTTTTTGCCCTTCTTTGAAACGAGTTTGGGGGCCTCCTCTTCGTCAGACTCAACCTCGGTGATACGAGGGTCCTTGAGCCCGTCGAGCACATCATCCTCAGACTCGGAAATATCGAGTTCATCCTCATCCGGTGAGAGATCGTACTCCATTCCCTGGCCGTCATAATCTTCGTCGTCGCTTTCAGAGTCCTCGTCAAGCTCATCTGGGGGAATGACATAGTTGCCCGTGATGAAGATGTCGTGGGTGCCAGAGACGGTAAAGTAGACCTCCTCGTGCTCGCCGACGGTGATGTCTAGTGTTTGTTGGTAGTTCTAGAGAAATGTTAGCAGAGTCGACAGAGATACAGCCCGAGGATAGAATCACCTTCTCTGGGTCGAGAGTGCAGAGAACAAACTCCTCAACCTCGTCACCCTCACTGTCGAGGTCCTCATCGTCATCGTCGCTGCTGATCTCACCGTCAATGGCCTTGGCCTTTCCTTTTGAAGATTTTCCGTTGACGCCATTGGGAATGCTGTCGACTTCCATCTCCTCTGCGTCAAGCTCCTCTTGCAGCTTCTTGGTAAGTGCCGCCTGTTTTGCCTGCTTCGCCTTGACGGGGTCGCTGGGGCCACCGTTCTTCTCCTCCTCGCTGTCGTCGTCGGATATGTCGGAATCATCCTCCTCAGAGATGATGCCTGCAAGACGAGCTTTGATCGCGGCAATGTCATCGTCGTCCATATCTTCGTCATCGCCGTCGTCAGAGCCAAAGTCCATTTCAGGATCCCGGCGCTGGCGGAGAAGCTTCAGCGTCGCACGGGGAGTCTTGTAGTTGTCGTCGAGTTGGGGAATGGCGGTGGGATCGAGGGCGGCCATGGTGATGCGGAACTGCAGCTGTTAGCTCGAATGCGCTGCGATATTGATTGCGCCTAGACAGAGCTCCAAAGAGACTCGATGCGATGCAAGAACAACGCTGTCGCCCATGCCACAGATGCGGAAGAGATGCTTACGCTCGCTGGGAACTCGAGAGTAGCGGACACTGGCTCCAGGCCCGCGGGGACTCGAAGTCCAAAAACGCTCATTGGGAGCATGCCGGACATATCGAAGAGTTGGAGATGGGAGTAAGGTGTAAGATATGGGCTGCCTCGTAGGTATACAAGCGGTGTGTGAGGATGGTATATAATTACAAGTGCTAGTGTGCGTGTCTCTGTTGATCGTGGTGTGTTCGAGTGTCGCGCAGAGTGCTGAAAAGAAGAAGAGAACGAGGCGGTAGGAACTTTTCAGGTAGGAACTTTTTCCTGCTGCCAAGCCAAAAGTTCGATTGAGCTCGGGCGGCTATGCGACCCGGGCCCACGACGCGTGCAACCGGCGCCACTAAGACAACGCGCTTTCGCATCATCATCATTCACTCTTTCATCTCACCACCGACGATGCAGCCTGCCACCGCCCGCGCATCATGATAACACCACCCACCAATTTGCCGGACCCTCCCAGGACGTACGTATATTCCAACCAACAATATGGGTTCGCGCCTGGAAAAAAATTCCAATTCCGTGCGGAAGCGCATCGCGAGCCACAGCTTCGATGATGAGGACGGCGAAGAGTATGGAGGCTCTGCTTTCGGCGGCTTCACCGACTACTTTCGTCGCAAAAAGATCAAGTTGCAGAACCTGGACGCCGACTTACGCTTCCAGTCCGGAGACAAACCAGCCATTTTCCAAGGAGTGGTTGCTCACGTGAACGGCTATACCCAGCCATCCCTCAACGATCTTCACACGCTCATTGTCCAATATGGTGGTGGGTTCATGCAGTATCTGGATGGAAAGACGACCGTGACCCACATTATTGCAAGCAGTCTGACGCCGAAAAAGGCTATCGAGTTCAAGAAATATCGGATGGTGAAACCAGCATGGGTAGTCGACAGCATTCAGGCTGGGAAGCTTCTGCCATGGAATGACTACCGGGTGGTGGATGAGGGCGAGAAGCAGAAAGTTATTGCCTTTGACAATGGTCAGGTCACCAGCGCGGCGAGTGTGAGGAGAGGAAACTACCGGGACCAGTCGGACAATAGTTGGTATACGAACCAGCTGAAGAGCAGCCAGGCCGGAACTCCCATGAACACACCGACTCCGATTGGCAGGGTTAGACCTCAATCAACGCGCCAGCGATTGCCTACGCCCGATGATGATATTGAGGACCTGCCGCCTTCGCATCAGCCAGAAGTTGGTTCACACGAGCCCAGTTTTAACGGGGCTGAAAAGCAAACATTTTCCAAACCAGCGGAACTGGTCACTCCTCCAAAGACGAGCCCTTTGATAGGCCCGCAAGACGAGCAAGCTGACTATGTCGGGCCCAATGATGATGCTATATATGATGATCATGATAGCCTCTATGCTGATCCAACTCCTCCGGACGCAGCGAAAACCAAAGCTCGAACCAGTGAGGCAAAGCAAGGTTTGGAATTCAAAAAAACGGCACCGCTTACATCACCCAAGAAGGCAGGTCTGAGTGCCGAAGAACACAACGCCATTCTACTCCGAGACCCCAAGGTTCGCAAGTCCACCGTCGTCGATCCCAACTTTCTCGAGCAGTACTACCGCGAATCTCGACTACACCACCTCTCTACCTGGAAGGCTGATCTTAAATCGCAGCTTCAGGCGTTGGCTGCCGAAAAAAGCTTGTCCCAAAAGGCCAAGCAGAAGAGAGCTCCAGGCGCAAGAGGATATATCCTGCACGTTGACTTTGACAGCTTCTTTGCTGCAGTCAGTTTGAAGAAGAATCCACAGTACGAAGACAAACCAGCTGTCGTAGCCCACGGAAATGGAAGTGGATCTGAAATTGCAAGCTGCAATTACCCCGCCCGGAAATTCGGCATCAAGAATGGAATGTGGATGAAGAAGGCACAAGAGCTCTGCCCAGACCTGAAAATCCTGCCGTATGATTTTCCCGGCTATGAGGAAGCGAGTCGGGCGTTCTACGATGTAATGATGGACACTGGAGGAATCCTACAGAGTGTCAGCATCGATGAAGGTCTAATCGATGTTTCAAGCATTTGTGCAGCAGCTGGTAACAGCAACGGGCGGCGGATGTCAGAAGGGAGCATCTATCGCGAGCAGTCCAAGGCAGACCAGATCGCCCAATCAATCCGAGATCAGGTCAAGGCCAAGACTGGCTGCAACGTATCTGTCGGTATCGGCGGGAACATCCTGCTGGCAAAAGTGGCTTTGCGAAGAGCCAAACCAGCCGGTCAGTACCATATCAAGCCCGAAGAGGTTCTCGACTTTATTGGTCCACTCCAGGTTCAGGATCTTCCCGGCGTTGCCTCATCCATCGGCGGCAAGCTCGACGAGATTGGCATCAAGCTCGTCAAGGATATTCGAGACATTACAAAAGAGAGACTTGTCCAGACGCTCGGCCCGAAGACGGGCGAGAAGTTGTGGGATTACTCTCGCGGGATCGATCGTACTGAAGTCGGCGAGCAGGTGGTCCGGAAGTCTGTCTCGGCAGAAGTGAACTGGGGCGTTCGGTTCGAGAATCAGGAACAAGCCGATGAGTTTATCAGAAGTCTATGCGAGGAACTCCAGAAACGCCTCCTGAAAGAGAAGGTCAAGGGAAAACAGTTCACCATGAAGGTCATGCGTCGCTCGCCGGATGCGCCGCTGGATCCTCCCAAGCATTTGGGACACGGAAAATGTGACACCTTCAACAAGAGCTTGATCCTTGGAGTAGCAACAAACTCGCAGGATATCTTAACCAAGGAGGCTCTCAGCATACTCAGAGGCTTCGGCTTCACCCCCGGCGAACTACGGGGAATCGGTATCCAGATGACCAAGCTCGAACCCATGAAGAGCGCAACAGACGGTAGTCTCCAGAGCTCTCAGCGGCGTCTCCAATTCAAAGTCCACAGCAACACTGAGCCTACTAGCGTTCGCAAGCCCTCCAAGTTGGTTGAAAGCATCGACCCAGATCCCATCCAAGATGACCCCGAAACCCCTAAGAAACCAAGATCGGGTGACGCTTCACATGTCCCATTCGGCGCACAGCAGCTCAATCAGACCACGCCATCCCGCAGACCTCTGAATACCCTTGGAACGCAATTCATTCTTCCCTCACAAGCCGACCCGAAAGTCATCGCCGAGCTTCCAGAGGACATTCGATCCAAGCTCATGCGCCGAGCCCGACAATCCTCGCCCACGCCTGTATCTCGCAACGACCCCAAAGCCCTCAACGGCGCCGACTCTCCCGCAAAGCAAGATCTTATGCCCTTTGCCCTGACCGCGCTCCCAGCACCGTCCCAACTCGATCCCGAGATTCTCGCAGCGCTCCCCGCAGACGTCCGCGCCGAAGTCCTCGCCCAATATGCCGCGAGCGCAACACCCGCCTCGCCTTCGGGGCGTCGCAGATACCCCGACCAGACCATCCTCCCTCAGTCGCCGAGGAAGAACAGAATCATCGGCATACCCGCTAAGAAGCCCATGGTTCCCCACGTCAAACGTGGCCGAGGCCGGCCGCCCAGATCCGCAATGCTGGCCGCCGCCGCTCAAGCAACAGCGATAAGCACAACGGGCAGGACGCTCAGGCAAACCAACTTCATAACGTTGTTGAACCCAGCTCGAGAGTCGAGATCGATATCCGCGGAGGAACCTGCTCATGCTGCCCCCGTGCGAGACAGAACCACCACGAACGCAGTCCCCTTTCCCTTGCTGAGACAAGCACCCGCAAAAGCAGCCAAACCCGTCGCAAAGCCCACGCCCAATCCCATTGCACAACCCGCAGTCGTCGACGACAACCACGGCATCGAAGACCTCGACCCGGACGTCCTCGCCACTCTCCCGCCCGACATCCTCAAGGAAGTCGTCGCAGAGCACAAACGCGCCCGTCTCTCGGCAGCCCGCATGGCCGCCGCCCGGGCCGAGCGCGAAGCCCTCGCCCAAGCCCTGGCCGCCCGTCCCGTGTCCGAAGCTCCCAAGGTAAGAGTGCCCCGCCCCCCGAAACCAACCTTCACGACGCGCAAACTGGCACGTACACCTGACCTGCGTAAAGCCGTTCGGGAGTGGGTCACGGAGTTTGCGACAGAGGGCCCGTATGTCGAGGATGTGGATGCGCTCGCGAGGTTCTTGGTCAGGGTCGTGGGCGAGGAGCGGGATATGAGCAAGGCCGTGGGCGTGGTGAAATGGGTCGAGTGGGTTGTCGGCGAAGTGGACGATGGCGTGAGGGAGGTGGAAAGGGGCAAGTGGGACGAGGCGGCCGAGAGCTTGAAGGGGTGTGTCAGGGGGGCGGTGGGGGAGAGGGGGCTGGGGAGGATGACGTTTGATTAGACACGTTGATGATGATTATGATGTACATGGGCAGCACGGCGTTGGGTTTGGGGGCATGGAAATCAGGGTTGCATGCCACATCATTACTATTATGAAAGTGAGTGAGTGTTGTTGTCCTATATATACATACATAAACCATCATGTATGTTTTAACGAAATGAGAAAAGATTGTGCCACAACGCCGTAACTGCCCAAGTACAAACTGTCCAATCCGGGTATATGTATGTCCTCGCGTGGTGTAAAGTCGGCGAGGAAAGCGATGGTAAATATGGACCAAGTCGTGGGTTGTCCGGGGGGTTAGGGGTATAGATTTCGTAATAGGCCGTACATTGCAAGTCGAGATGGTGTATCCAAGTAGAAGGAATTCGCAAAGCGCCGCAAGGAAACGAAAGGTATACCATGTCCATGTCCAATGTCTTTCTTCATAACTGGGTGGGATAAAGATTTATGATTCGGCTCAGTCGTCGCGGCCAAAGCCTCTATTCGCCCTCCTCCTCCTCGCCAGACCCTTTGACCAGATGCCGGAGAACAAGTCTTCGCACTCGTCCTCGTCTTGCGAGTCGAATTCCATGTCGTCGTCGTGGTCGTGGTCGTGGTTGTGATGGTGGTCGTCATCTTCCTGCGCCGTGACGGCCTTGCTTCTCCCATCGTCATCCCACCCCTCCCACACCACACCCCTGACCACTCTCTTCGTCTCCAGGATAAACTTGCCCACTTTGTACCGCTGGCTCTCCTCTTCGGCAGCGACATATTTCCAGCCAAGCACCGATCCGCACTGTCGACAGCTGATATCGCTGACTGTATGCGCGCCGGTGACGAGTTGGCGCGGAACGGGTTTATGCGTGTGCACGTTAGGCAGGTCGCCTGGTAGAACGTTGTGCGTGGAGGAGGGTGTTGTTGGTGTTGACAGAGGCGGGGCAACGAGGTAGGCGCGTCCGTGGCGACCTGTGAAGCCTTTGCTTATTATGGAAGTGGTGGGGAGGAGATCGGTGAGACATTTGTGGCATTGGAGGTACGAGGTTGATGTGTGGGCGAGGTAGGTTGGCGCGTTGGTGGGGGGCGAAGACGAGGGCGATGTTGAGGGGGTGGATGGCGTTGTCGTTGTGGAGAGGGAGGATTGACGGCGGCGGCGGCGGCGGCGGAAGGGTATACTGGGGATGAGGTAGAGGGGGAAGGGGATCGAGGTAGGGGAGCTGGATCTTGGTGCCATTGGGGAGGTGGTCTTTGGTCTTTGGTCTTTGGTCTTTGATGTGCGGTGTGCGGGCACGCGGGGTTGGACTATTATATCTAGTAGGAGAGGGTTGGTGGGGTATCGAGTAAGGAGGTAGGTGTGAGATGTCTCGTGGTGAGGCTAATTATCTATCCTCTTACTTCTGACGATTTCGTCTGACGCAACAGATCTCCCAACTCCTCTTCCTCCCTCAACTTTACAAACCGGGGTACCCTATCTCCTCTCTACTCGACTCCACTCGCATTTCCTCCTAAGAATACTATTATCTTTGTAAGAATACCAACAATGTCTTTGCAGTGTCTCACAAGCCCGATCAGAAGTCTCAGATCGTATCGTGCGGGCAAAGTAAAAATAAATAAAAGGATAAAAAAAAGTATGAGCCCACCCGTTGCGCCTCAAGAGGAGGACTTTTGTTTGAGAGGCAAAGGGCAAGGCTGGTCCAGAGTGTGATTGCACGTTGTGACCCTCGGGCGTGACTGACGCGCTGATGTGCCGTGCGCCACTAGAGTACTAGAGCCCCGCTAGGGATGTTTATCGCCTTATCGCCTTATCGCCTTATCGTCGGCGCCACAAGCGAGGGGCCTCGGGAGTGAGGCTAGAGGGCGGGCACAATATGTAGCAACAAAGAAGCGCCACTCGGAGTGTTAGTTGTGCGAGAAGGAAATATCAAGGCACAAGAAGGGCATGGGAGAAAAGAGATCATGTAGAACTGAGGGGAATGAGAGATTAAATTGTACAGTATACAGTACACACACTACAGTATGTATGTAATGTATGTAGGTATGTACATACATAGTATTACATACACATACATCCGGTACCTGTCGAGAAAACAAGTCCCGACAACGCATCCACGTATTGTTTCATGCTATAAACACACCTCCCCTGCCCTCCACCCGTTCATTACTTGCCACCCCCGCTGTCGAATCACCATCGCCCATCGACATCATGCGGGCAAAACTGCGGGCAAAACCTTTGTACGACGTACAGTCTGAAGTTTGAACTTTGCATGTGCTGGCCCGGGTACGGGTCACGAGTGACGGATTACCTATGTTGTAACCGATCGCGGGTGACAGCAGTACCATCACGGGTGACAGATCACGGGTCACGGGTCATGGGTCACGGGTCACGAGTTGCAAGGGTCACTGGTCGGAAGTAGGTAAGCACCGTGATGATGCGCATCTTGATGAAACGCGGTTCTCACCATTGCCACTTGAGATTGTTTCTGATTAATCACAACGGCATGCGCAGGCGTCAAGGTGCGATTAGTAAAGGGCATAGGCATGGAAGAAAATGCATGCATCTGACCATGTTGTATGTATTACGAGGTAATTATCGTCCAAATGGATTGGGGAGAAAGGGCACATTTGAAGGCTCCAAAATTGCTGTGGGGACGAGACGAGCCCACGTGACTCGATGTATCTCACATGATACCACGTGACCTAGATCCGTGCTCTAATTAGCGTCGCTTCAATCTTCCTACTCTTGACTCGAACCACACCTCATCACTTCCCTCAATGCACGACCAACATCTGTTTCTCACCTCGATCATCTCAGTTGTCTTCGCAGTATGATTTCCCTCAAAGTTCATGTCAGAGCTCGAGGAGAGGGGTGCAATGAGGTTTGACGCCCTCGTCGAAGAATGCGCATTCTACCCAACCCTGATAGTCATGGAAGAGATTGTCATTGTCTTCCGGTACACATTCAGGACAAGATGCTCTACAACTGAGGGTTTCCTCATGTCTTGGTTTGATCGGTTTTCCCTTCTACCTTGGATCGCTCTTGTCCACTTTCAACCATCCCCAATGCACCTTCCCCGGGGCTTAGTTTCAATACTTGAGCGTCCACCTTCTCCCCCTTTCCTCCTTTCCTCCTTTTCTCCCTTCCTCCTTTCCCCCAACATGCCCTCCATCGGGCCATTATCCCAATTGTCGTACTGTTCCCGCGCCATTCTTCCATTCTGCTGGCATCATTATTAACTCCATCGCCTCTTCGATCCCCATCGCCATCATGATGTCTCTCGTTTCGGCCAGGAAGAGGAAAGACGCCCACAACGCCGTGACAACTTCTTGCGACAAGGGCAAAGTCCGTATCATTGAACAAGCCATCGGAGCCGTCCAAGAGCCAAAAGATAAAGTTCCTCGCCTGCGGTCCAGCATCCCAAACACCAAAGCTTTCAACAATATCCGTCGAGGCAGCGTCAAGATATTCTCCGTCTTTCGCAGTGGTAAAGGTAGGGCGTGTAGCTTACAAGTGGAAACACAGTAGCTGACCTTTTGCTGGCTCTCCTCCAACATCTGGCCCTACAACTGTCGACGATAACAGTTCCAATTCAAACACCTCGTATGTCACACAACGTCCCGAGCCAGGCCCAGATAGCACCAAACACGACACGAGCTCCCCGGCATTTCCACGTGTCCCTGCAACTCACCTCCCGTTACCGGACACTTTGTTGCACGAAGCCGAGTCCGAGCTCGCGCAGCTCACCAATGCCGCCGTGTTCGATGGAGAGTCCGAGCCTGCCATGGAAACCAGACGCTCGCCAGCCTTGCATGTGACCAGATCAACACCTGGCTTCTCCAGGCAGCTCTCAGCCAAGATGTCCCAAGCGCTTGCCCAAAACACAACAGTGGTGCATCGCCCCAAGTTGAGCTCCAGGCCGACTGTACTCAGTGCCAGCCCTAGTGAGCCTACCGCAGACACCCCAGAGACAATGGCACATCACGGTCCTGTAATGACGGACGTACCTTCCCTCTATTCGCAGCCCTCGAGCATCGCTAGAAGCAGCATAGCTCCATTCAGCCTTCAGTCGACAGCGCCCACGTCTCTCATGTCTTCTGGAGGCCCAAGGTCTGCTGAAGTAACCCATAGAACCCAGAACAGGTTCGTCCGCGTCTCATCTGGGTCGCTCATCTTTGAGCCCAGTACCGAGCAAACCAATACACACTGGTTGGTCTTTCCACGTCAAGACGCCCCTAGATTGGCTGAGCCGTCGATTGCTACCGTTGAGAATGCGGCTGCGGCCAAGATTTACTTGGAATCCCACTTCAATGCTCTACTTGGCACCAAGATCACACCACGTTCCATCCGGCGCAAGACAATGGAGCGCAAGCTCTTCGCCATGGCCTTGTCAAACGAACAGCGCCATGAGAAGAAGCAAAACTATCATCTCGCTGAGAGTTATCATCTTCGACAGACTCGGACTCTGAAGTCGCAAACCCTCAAACGCCAGACTGTAAAAGGCGTGCACATCTCCAACTATGATATCGTGCGAGTTCTTGGCAAAGGCAGTTTTGGGGTCGTCCGGCTTGTACGAGAGAAGAGTGAAGCGCCTGGTCATCCGAGCAGTGCTGATTATCTGCCTGTTGAAAACCTCGATGGTTCCGCGACGCAGGATTTCGTGACAGGCGCGCTGGAGACTCCTCTTCCCCGGGTGAAGAAACAGGTATACGCCATGAAGGTTATTCGGAAGTCGGACATGCTTCGCAATAGCCAAGAGGGCCACCTTCGCGCCGAGAGAGATTTCTTAGTCGCCTCGGAGAACTCTCGATGGGTCGTGCCGCTAATTGCCAGCTTCCAAGATAACAACAACCTCTACTTGGTCATGGAGTACATGGTGGGAGGCGACTTCTTGGGATTGCTTCTACGAGAGGACATCCTCGACGAGAACGTGGCCAAATGGTACATCGCCGAGATGATTCTCTGCATAGAAGAGGCACACAGGATGAACTGGATCCATCGCGACGTCAAACCGGACAACTTTCTCATCACTGCCTCTGGGCATCTCAAGATTTCCGATTTCGGCCTTGCCTTCGATGGCCACTGGTCGCACAACCAGACATATTACAACGAGCAGCGTTACAGCCTTCTCCGTGACCTCGACCTACAGATTCAAGGCGATGCACAAGACTGCGAAGAAGAGAAACATAGGGAGGAGGACAGGTTGAGAATGGATCTCATTCATGGTAAACTGACAGCACGCGAGAGATTTGAAGCCAAGCCAGAGGGTGCAAACGGTCCAATAATCGACTGGCTTAATCGCACACAGAGACGACAATTCGCAAAGAGTGTCGTTGGAACAAGCCAGTACATGGCCCCCGAGGTCATCAGAGGAGAGAATTACGACGGTAGATGTGACTGGTGGAGCATCGGCATCATTCTCTACGAGGCATGTCGCTGGCATACCCTGTTGTTGTGACAGGAGCTAATCTATCTCAATATCAGTGTCTGTATGGGTCCACGCCCTTCTTCTGCGACAATCGACAAGCAACAAAGCAGAGAATCCTCGTAATGTGATCTCAATCGCATAAAGATAATGGCTGAACAATACAGGAACACAAGCATTGGCTCAAGTTCCCACCAGAGCAGCGATATGCCCGGCCCAACATCGACCGGGTTCCACTTATGCCTGTTTCCAGAAATGCTATGGACTTGATGATGAGGCTGTTGGAAGACAAGCAGTGCCGACTGTCAGCAAAACGGTATCGAGAGAATGACCTGGTCTTACAGCAGCGCGCTCTTAGGACACGGCAGATACGCAACTTGAACTGCACGGGCCAGATCGTGTTTCCAAATGATGACGAGGACATCAAGAACCACATCTTCTTCCGCAACATCCATTGGTCGACGCTTCACCTTACTAGACCACCCTTCATTCCCCGCGTCCACGGCGGCCAGCCGATCACGAAGTACTTCGACGACGAGGCTGAGATTATGAGCGCGTCCGACCATCTTGATTCATCGAGCTATGCCACCGGAGCCAGTGAGGCACCTGTGCCACAAGTTGAACCGACCGCAGTACCTGCAATGTGGACGCAACACTCTCTCGCACCACACACCAATCCCTTTGAGAAGGTTAAGCGACACAGAAAGGAGAAGAAGAGGCCGCGAGACAAATTGCTCCGCGACCCGCAGGTTGGCAGGACCGTTCTGGAGATTCGCAAAAGGGGCGCGTTCATGGGCTACACGTATCGACGACCCAAATTCACATTGCCAGAGTTGGAGGATAGGATAGCAAGGTCGCCGATACAGAGGCCGAGTATGATTCCTGTGAGTATGTAGGTGGTGGCGCCGATGATGACATGTCGGTAATCAGAGTGCGAGGAGAACTGTTTTGTTTTCATTGCGTGTGCGAGCTTGTTCACTATTGTCAAATTGATGCTATGATTTTCTTGCACTTTACCTCGTGTTTTCAGTTTGTGTGAGACTCAAAAGGGGGCCGCCCAAGCGCTCGATCAGTCGACGACCTCGGCCGTGTCCAGCAGTGTATCGATCAGTCTCTACCTACGCCCGTTGTTGGACGTTCTCCGCTCCGCTGTTTCTCTCTCTCTTTCGCTGCTCCTACCTTTACTCGCATCCCACTCTCCACACCAGTGCTACGTCATCAGACCTTGAGCCTCTCTTCTTCTGTTGTATAAAACACCCGCCCCCAACCTCTCAACGCAACTCCCCACACTGCTCTCCAATTCACTTCTCTTCCCTAGATTTACACTATTACCGACGATGCTCAACCTCAAGACTACCCTCGTTGGACTCCTCACTATTCTTACCTCTGGCATTCTCGGCGCGCCTACACCTTCGGACCCCGGATACGTACCGATAGTTTCGGTTCCGCCTATGCCTTCAGCTCAGCCAGTTGCGCCACCATCCCTCGATGAACCCATCAACAAACCTACTCTCTCACCGATGCTTCCCGATCTTAGCGAGAAGCTCAAGCTTGCTCTACCGAGCAGCAGCATTAAGGATATCCATGCTTGGAACAGTGGGCTCATCAACGTGGATTGCAAGAGGCATATGTTGGCTTTCGGGATCGTCGACCTGAACGAGGTTGAGACGTATAACGTCATGTATGGCGACTGCGATAGAGTGTGGGTCGTGTGTCGGCACAAGAATGCGTTGTACCAGTAGGTTTGTCCTTGTCTCTGCAATGGCTGGTATTGGCCGTGTTGGAGGAATACTAAGAATCACTATAGGATCAAGGATGCCGCCGTCGACCTTGGCCGCGTCCCTGTCGTGATGCGCTCGCACGTCCGCAACGTTGTCTTGCTCCCAGCCACCAACCACGGCGGATCCAGCTACGGCAATGATATGTTTGATGTTATAGTATCGGGACAGCCTACGTTCCACAATTTCGTCACCACTGTTGCCAAGGGCATGGATCTGCGCGGCTTCAACTATTTTAGCCCTTACAGCAGTACGTCTCTGACCTTCACCTACCTAACTTGATGTAAACCATACTAATACACCCCATTCAGGGTCTCCCAGTTGGCTCAAAGCCTTCAATAATGATACAGCCATCCCCAACCTCCTGGCTCGACTCAACCAGCACGAGAATCTCGCTCAGATACTCGCTATTGCCCTCTATGACGCCAACGTGCGAGACGGCATCAAGAATCTCATTCCCGAGTGGGCTAAGATCAAGAACCAGTACAACCAGGTCCAGCTGGATGGTAAACCAGCCTCGTTCCAGGCATACTCGGAGTGGACCCCAGAATGCCATTCTTGGGATGGGCTGCCGCCTAGCGAGGTCGTGCATATTGATGGTGCGCCTGCTGAAGCTAGGAATGAGTTTGAGACTTGCCCCAGACGTAAGGATGTGAAAAAGTGCACTTGAATGCATGGACGGGCATAACATGGGCTAATTCGATCATCCGCTGAGGTGGTCCGGTTAGTGTCTACCCGACTTACCCTACCACATTTGCAGGCAGCGTGGTCGCTTATAGAACAGAAGACCTGTGTTGGATACGAAGCAGACGATATGTAGACTTATCCAGATGGTTTACAAAGGGTAATTACATACATTTCGTTTCTGTAAAGCTCTGACCCCAAGGACGCGCCGCTTGGACCACGTCCAAGCTCGGTCATGTGACCGCATATCAGTCCAACACGCTCCGCGATGTACAGATGTTGCCAATGCACTCCCAACGGTGCAACACAAAACTACTAACGCTCACACCATGAATACACAAGGCCACGTGTACAATGCCTCTTGATTCGAGCCACCACTTCTCCCTTATGGCTGTGGTACGGTAACACCCGTGGACTGTACCCAATGCCAATAGCGCTCGACTGCAAAGAGTAGCCTTATTGACTCTGAAGCTGGGTGTTGATTTGTATAGCAGTCTCTTGAGGTTTGCTCAGTGCTGATTTGACGTGTTGGAGACTCGTCATCTCAAATGAAATGCACAATGCACGAGGACAGATAAATAATAAACACGATCTATTGAGGAATGGAGACACTGATGCTTTCGCGTATAATACCGGGGAATCGACCTATGAGTTACTGCATAAATCTGGCGGCAACGACGGCGGTGATTGCGTAGCCTTATCTTCCACCAGTCCTGACATGCAACACTGCCGTGCCACAGTCGATCATGAGACGCACATACGCCTGTTACTCTAACTTGGTCTGGGCAGCACGTTCCTCGCAGTTATGCATCTGGCTTTGGTTCCTCCCTTGCCTTATTACCTCCGCCCGCTCTTCTGCAGACTGTTCTGACTTGGTTGATTGAATCTTTCTCCGTCTTCTTTCTCTTTTTTTGGCATCTGTTTGTACGTCAATCGATTTTCATCTGCCACAGCGACGGTTGGAGATGAGTGCCTTGGGGGCCCCGGAGTGCATGGTATGTTTCTATTTTCTGTTTTCTCTGCATCTTTGCTTTTACATAAAGATCCCATTCCTGGAACTATTTCCCCAACTAACACCTCGTCAGCACTCATGTATCCGTTCTGCCGCGACCCCCCTCTGGGCAGGCTGTCCCACGTACGCCTACACATGTGCATGCTCACAATACATATTCGCCTCAATGTTGATAAATTATCCGGCAAACTGCGTCAAAAGCTGCGGGAACAGCGATGTGCATGAGTTCGTAGGCAGAGTACAAACGTTGAGGGGCCAGTGTCTGACCATGGAGAGTTTGGATATCTTCGACGTTATAGAGACCGACAATCCCTTCTCCCCCTCGTTCCTCGACGTCGTCGCCACCATTAGCTCAATGAACGGATTCTCATTCCCCCCACGCAGCACATCATCGCCCTCGCCCTCGCCATCTTCCATGCAGGTCCTCCCTTCGCCCTCCGTGCGCGGCTCAGAAGTCTCGAATCCTCTCTCACGCACGTCAAGTGTGCCTGAATCAACATCCCTATTCATCCCCACAACCTCCTTCACCGACGTGCTTCCCCATCCCCCCAGCACCGCAAGCGACGCAGACAGTAGCATACCAACGACATCTCCCCCCCCTGCAGCCGGTTCCAAAGCATCAACTCCCAGCTTAGGAACAAATGTGAAGATCAGCATATCCCTCGCCGTCGCCGCAGTACTACTAGTCGCCGCAGCCAGCATCTGCATATTCTTCTACGTGCGCTGGAAGAAGACAAAGAAGATTGCGAAGCAGAACCTTGCTCGTCGCGCAACACCGAAAGAGATGACATCCGAGTACATGCCGTCGTCGTCGTCGTCGCCGCCGCCGCCGCCGCCATCCGAGAAGCAGAAGAATGATGCCAGCGGAGTGACCATGGCCGTCGGGAATGCAGGGTCCGACATGCACGAATTGGATTCGGTGCAGATTGGGCAGAGCCCTGTCAACGGGCCTGCGACGAGCTCCTCCATGAGTCCCGTCAGTCTGTGGGATCCGCAGACCCACGAGTTGGACGGGAATAGGCTGTCGGAGTTGCCGGCCTGAACGGGTGGCAGTACCATGTCGTGCTGCTGCTGCATAGCGTAGCGTAGCGTAGCGTAGCTCAGGATACCAGGGGCGGAACGAACAGTACCGATAACTGTCAAATGTCCCCATGGCCCTCGATAATGGCGTGGAAGATGTGGCGGGAGATGTCGATCGGGGATATGTAATTATAGAGGAGGTGAAGATAAGCCTTCTTGAGGTCATGCTCGTGGGGGAGGGCGCACTGGTCGAGGGCGGCGGCGGCGGCGGATTAATTGTAAAAGGGGATTATTTCTTCGCCCGTGCCAGATGTGAACTGGACTCTGATATGGGGCATCTATCGATTGCTTGTCACGTCTTCATCCATTGCAGACACCAATACCGAGCGTTGTTGATACGAACCACGGGTCTATACCATACAGGGTTGTTATTCGAAAACGACATGCTCACCGCGGTCGATGCAGACAGATCGTATTAGAATTCAAAGATCGAAGCCGTCCTATCGGAACAGATCCATGCAGGGGTACGTATATCTATCTATTATCGTAATAGTCCATCTTACCAGCTCGACACATTGTTCCCGCACTCTGTGTCTGTCTATGCCATGGCCCATGGGTCTTTTGAGACGCAGTGGGAACCTGCCCATGCAAGTCCAGAAGAACTGACAGGAGGCTGGTACCATGGCATTCTATCTAGTCCTGACATCTCGGTGGAACCACTCGGAGCCGAAACGTCTTTTTTTTCTTTCTTTCTCGTCTCTCTCTGCCACGGCGTGTTTCCGAGACCGGCCTCTTATTCCAGGCGACCGGTTCTGTGTTGTCGTTGTCGTTGTCGTTGTTGTTTTTGTTGGTTTTGTTGTTGTTGTTGTTGTTGTTGTTCCGATCCGGGACATTATCGCATCGAGGGCATTTCTTCTATGCATGTCCGGTAATGTCCTTCCATATTCATACCTGCGGCATGTAAGTCCCTACAGCCAGACACCCCCATGGATTATTCCTCTCTAGACTAGTTAGTGACTGCACTCAACTTGCACTAAAACGCCGTGTGAGTGAAATAGCACTGTATTATGATTTGGTTAAAGGTGTGTGTGTGTGTGTGTGTGTGTGGAGGGGG